>JABJVR010038898.1:0-26040 GCA_025773905.1 Chitala chitala
TTCTTAGACAAATAGCGCTTACATAACCTAGAGGTGTGTTTGGGATCATTGTCCTGTTGGAAAATTAATTATGGTCCCACATGCAAACCATGGGATGGCATTATGCTGCAAAGCTCTGTGGTAGCCATGTTGGTTAAGGGTGCCCTCAATTTTGACTAAGCCACCAACAGTGCAAAACCCCCCCACACCATCACACCTCCTCCTCCATGCTTCACAGTGGACACAGTGGACACACCACACATTCAGGGACTGTCCATTCACCATTTCTACATCTAGCAAAGACACAGTGGTTAGAACCAAAAATGTTCAGTTTGTACTCATCAGACAGTTTTCCACTGACATAATGTCCATTCCTTCTCTTCTGGGATATTCTGGGTTGTTTAACACTTTTTTGCTACATAATTCCATACATGTTCTTTCACAGTTTGTACATTAATACTGAAGACTTCCAATGTTAAAAATAATTTTAAAAACACTGTAGGAGCAGGTGTATCCAAACTTTTGACTGGTGGTGTACATTGTGCTCTATTTCAAATGTGACTCATGACAAAGACAAAGAATTAGAGCAGGGCTTACAAGAAAGGAGAGAGACTAAGCTAGGGGCCACAAAGACAGCAATCCAACAACAAATCACAAACTACACCACTCATGGTCTGTATATAAATGGACGGTAATGTTAGACAATGTAGAATCAAGCACACTATAAAACTCTGGTGAACGAGCTCTTGATCGGGTCTAATGAGGCTGCTGATTGAAGGTTGTGATTCTAGATACAGAACTAGATCTCTCTGAGTTTAGACAGACCATGTCTATTCTAAGCTGACTGGATATGTTTGTAATAGGTATGTTTTATTGAAGTTTTCAATCTCCTAAACGTGACGTATACGGTACACGGTTTGTTTAGCTGCTTGTCAGCTGTAGCTGCAAAAATCCATGGTTTTTCAGCATCATGAACTTACCTTTAATTTAAACCAACTAACATATTCACAATCGTGTAAAGTCAGGTATGTTAATGGGAACACGAGAGATTGTGTTCTTTGGTTTTCTGTCTTTACTGCCACATATAGGGCATTACGCTGAATCCAAGACAACATGGACCTGATATGTGGGTATCTGGGTTTCTAGTTTCCATATAAACCAACCAAGTTGTCTTTTCTGTCCGTTGCCTGCATATATGTATGCAGTGGTCAGTACTCACTGCGAAATGTGACTTATAAAATCTCTATAATGTACACAAGATGGCAGTATACCTCACGATGTTGAATTGTGGCAAAGGATACGTTATATTACAACACAACTTATGTCCAAGATGAATAAGCTTGATATGGACAAAGAGGAAAATCAATGTGGAAAAATAGGATTTTGGCTGAACAACAAACTACAAAAAAGCAGCTTTAGAATGGCAGACTTAGATCTTTGCAAGGTGTTGTCTTAATGCCTTTCATAAGAACTTTATATAGCTGTGGAACTGGAAAAATCATTGGTGGTGCAGGTAAGTAAAAGAATTACCAGTAGGCCAAGAAGAGATGAATGGAGCAGTAATTTAGTCTTACATCGGTACACGTTCTAGTGTACACACTAGTCTTAGCAGAAAGAAAGGAATGTGATCTGTCAGAGATGGGAGTGTTTAGACAGGAAAAATTCACTGATATGGGGATTATTGTAATGTTCGGTGTGATTGTGTTTTAAAAAATCTAAACCTTTTAGAGTTCTATAAAATTAATTTTCAATTAAGATCATTAAATTGTGCTGAATTTATGAAAGTAACTTATTCAAGGTTTTTGATATATACAAATAATTAAAATGCAATATTATCAGAGCATGTCATTAAGCATTTGGACAGATATACATTACTTACAGATAAATCATTTCATTAATTCCTTTTCTAAGAGTATGTTCAAGACTGCATCACATGAGGAATATCTTTGGCAACACAGGGCATAACATATGTTACACTGAACTGGACTGGTGGTTAGCACTGTCACCTCACACCTTCAGGCCTGGGGTTTGATTCCTGCCTGGGGTCTGTGGGCGTGGACTTTGCATGTTCTCCTTGTGCTTGGTGGGTTTTCTCCGGGTTCTCCGGTTTCCTCCCACAGTTCAGAGACATGCAGGTTAGGTTGATTGGTGTCTCCAAACTGTGTGTGTCTGTGTGTGTGTCTGTCTGTCTGTCCCCTGTGGTGGGCTGGTGTCTCCTGGGATTGGCTCCAGGCTTCCCGGACACTTAACAGGATGAAGCGATATAGGAGATGAATGAATAAATGTCAGAACTCTTTAATTTACAGAAAACGGATGAGAAAGACACTTTTTAATGCTAAGAAAATCTTGCCTTTAATTAGAAATTCCCCCCATGTAAATGGAATAGTGGGTGCACACCTAAATATGTACAATCACAAAAAATAACTTTACCTATTGGTCCACTTTGTGATCAGAAAAATAACCAAAACTGTCAATGCCAAAAAATAAAAAGACATTGCCAAATTAAAAGTCTTCCACAGGCTCTCCATCTGAACTGTAATTAATAAATAAATCCTAAAAGAGAGAGGAGGGGGAAAAAAATCTCAAATCACAAGTTCAAAGAGCAGTCACTAAATTTAAAACTGCACAACAGCGACTGCTAACCTCACCACTCTGCTTCCTTCCTTTACAAGCGTCGGAGCTTCATCAAGCCAACCAGATGACTTCCCTTTAATTGAATTATTAGTTCCATTGTTTTCACCTGATCTGTACTTCAAAGAAAAAACAAAACCACACAGCCCATAACACAGCCAACACAGGGCACAAGTTAAGGTATAAAATGAGTAAGTGTCCAGTTGAATGGTACTTTGAGAGAAGCAGCTATTTAATGGTTTTAAACAACATGAACCAAATGTGTTTGATTTATGGGATCAATGCCCAAGAGGCAAAATAAAATTCACACATACACAGACTGCTAAGGGCAGTGATCCAATTTACCCACTGTGAGGTACAAACTTGCCCTAGTCGGAAAATGAACCCAGGTCTCCTGATAGGTGAAAGTATACCACAGACTCACCTGTACTCTCGAGATGTCACACCTTGCAAACGAGGCACAATGGTACTGTCTCTCAAGACAAGCGCTAAGAACAATTATGTTATAGGACTCCTACTCGTATGAATGAACAGGCCACAGACACACTCAGACAGCAGCTTAATGGAACTGAAACAGCAACACAGCTGTACATAGCAGTCGCTGTTGTTTTGAGAAGCATAGCTGCTTGCAAGAAGAGCGAAATCCAAATCATAAGGTAAATATTATATGAAGCTCATCAAAGTCTTAGACCAAACAAGTATATCTCAGGGGAACACTGTAAATAGAATTTACTGTTTAAGCAAACACATACCAGCTGCGTTATTTTATTAGACAAAGTCCAACACTCGACATCACCAGGAAAACACTGAGGCAACCAGGCCTGCTGTATGAATGCTACCATCTCATTCTTATGGTTTCCACAGCAGGTTATTAATGCGGAAGTCCACAAAGATTTTTTATATTGATTAGCTACAACTAGCCAGCTAGGTGATTAAAGTATCTCAACCCTTACACCCTTAAAGAAGAAAGTCTCTATTCTTTATTAGTATTGTTTAGTATGCTCATGAACTTCATCTGTTAATTTTTCAGTAGTGTCCAGAAACAAATCGAGAGGCAGGGTACAAAATCAGGGCATGAAGTGATAATGAAACACAAAAAAATCCAGCATGTTCATATTCTTGCACAGCTACACTACGTGCACAATTATTACCCAAGTGAGTATTTGTTGTAATTTCTATGCATTTTTTTCCAACTCCAAGCTATATAAATTGCAATACTTATTGGATTTACGCATTCCCAGGAGATACGTGTTGGTGTAACATAATTATTAGGCATGTAACGTTTTGTTACAAATCAACAAGATCAAGAATGGTGGCTACACTGGCCGCTGAATATTTCTGACATGCCAAATATGTTTATTTGTTCATTTTGAGTTGATCATTCATTACATTTACTCATATCATTGAAAATAAACAAGTGAGACGGGAAAACATTTGGTTTTCATTTAGTTGCATAATATATTATTGGGAACGCATGCTCACTGGAAATGTGTAGGTAAAGGTGCCGAACCCCAAAACGGTCAGAACTGTAAAAACAGAAAAAAGGACAGCACTCGCTATGCCTTGAAAAAAAATTTATGAGGAAATACAGACCTTAAACGTTTCGGACAGGTAATCCTTCTTCAGTGTGTAATCACCTGAACCTTGTACCAGTGTACCAGCATGACTCCTGTTTTTTTCGTTTATGCACTTCTTTTAACTACATCCTTTTGTTTGATTGTTGCATTTATAATGAGTCATAAAATTAATCCTCAGAAATACAATTTGCCTAATAATTGTGCACACAGTGCAACGGTAGGGAGCATTATCGAGTACATACCCAGCACTGTATTTACTGGGTGTGGCATGTTTCACCTTGTAAAAAAATCTTGTTCAGCAGCTCCAGGTATAAATGGATAATGACAAGTCAATGACATGTCATATGAAAGACTACTTAATAGGTGAAATCACAAGAAGCACCAAGGCAGTGTCTAATTGGGGCAATAGTCTGTCAAACCCTTAAATTTGGTTCTGTTTTGGTTTGTTATTGATTTGTCATGGATTTCACTTTCTTTCATGTTAGTTTAATCTGAAGTAAAATTTATGGTATGTTTACAGGAACATGAAAGTCTTGTGATACCTCAGTTGTTCTTAGGGTCTGTGTTTAGTTTCTGATATCTAGTTTCATGACTCATATCTTAACGGCTTTAAACTTACACAACTTGTCTTCTAAGATGCCTAGCCTTCCTGATGCAGTGAAGCATGAAGCCTGGCTGTCACAGTTGTTTGACATTAAGAGATTTGATAAGTAAATATATTTTCACAATGTCCATTTGTAAGGTAAACATGTAGAAAATGAAAACTCTCCATTTCAGACATTTTAGAAGCATTAAACGCTTCTATGTATGGTGGTTTTAAGCCAAATGTCATTCTGCTTTAGATTAATTTTCAACTCAGCTACTGGTCTGATTTAAGTCATTACCTATGTTACCAATTTAGGCAATAAACAGTAGTTAAGAATTAAATAAAAAATATTTTACTTGATCAAAATTATCTTAACCCTTGTATGGTGTTGATGTTGAAAAAAAATACATAATAATAAGTTGTTAGTTAACTACTAACATGGATAATGGCTCCCATGGACCCAAACACCAACTTTGACAGCACAGATGCTAAGGAGTTTATGCTAATACTTTTCAGTCATTAGGAATGAGCACGAGAAGTGGTGTTTGACTGACCTCTTGCTAAAAAAATATGGCTATATTGACAGATAATTTCTCCTCAAAAAAGTACCAGCATGAGGCATTTCTTGGGCTGGATGTAATTCTTACTTCTTACCATCAGAGGGTACCAATGAGCCCACTTCTGTGTCTTGTGAATGCCAAGCCTTTACAGGTGAAAGGTCATTTTTATATCACTGTATACACATAAAGCATTTTTCAGCTGATATATGTTATCAGATTTGTTTAATTAAAAACTGGCACTTATTTTATTTGTCAAGCAAAGCTTTTTTTGCCTGGGAAAGTTACCTTCAAAAGTATGTCAAACAAAGCTATTTCCTTTGGGAAAGTTTATCTGCATAGCATCAAGGTATTTTTTGTATAGGATAAAAAGAGAAATGTCACTTATTTTGGCTGTGCTCAAAAATGGGGAAAATGGTGCTTTTTAAAAGTCCAGTATTTAATTAATTAAAAATGCTTGCAGTTTGTTGATTGTACAGTTTTAATCATATTTCAACATAATCATTTAATCATATTACTATCTTAACATCATAGAAGAGTTTACTTTTAGGACCCATCGCCAATCTCATAACTGCCATAATTTTACAGAATTTGAGAGAAAAATAAACAATCTAGACAACATTAGTTTATACTTAGTACATTTTAAAACTAACCTTATGAGTTTAAAGTGATTCTATTATCCAGCTTCTCCCAAACCTCCACAGCCAGACTGCATTTATAATTTGTGTACACGTAGTTAACTGAAGTTATCGACCAAAGCTGTTTGTGATTTAATATGTTTGCACAGCTGGAAATCAGGGAAAGTTTCAGTTCTAAATCATGTAGTGTCCAGCATTAACGCTTATAGTGTATTTTGGACAGGAAAGCGTCACATGAGACCTCTTCATTGAACGTCCCTATCAGCACATTGATTAGAAATGCATATGGCAGAATGATCTCTTCATAGGTCTCTCTATAGAAATAATAGCTCTACTGTCAGATCACAGTTTCAAATGGTTGTGGGTGTAACATCTTATACAGTGTCAGCTAATGTATGTCAAGTGCATCTACAGCTACAGATTGTGTCCAAAATTGTACTGGATATGGTTTATTGCACAAAGTTGGTCATAAAGGAACATTTAAAGTGTGTCAAGAAAGATGAAACAGGTGCTTTGTCAGTTAATTGTATAAATTAAATTATAGAAGTGTGTCAAAACAATTTCCACCTCAAAGAATATTTCACAGAAATGATGAGCCTGTGGCAGACTGCACCACTCCAGAGGATCATGTTACATCCACATAGCATGAGCTGTCGCTACCTGGAGATTTGCATTATCTCTGCCCTACCCTACCGCATGCAAAATTAATTGTCATACGGTCTAATGTAGCTCTCATGCCAGTTTTTTTCCTCTTCAGGATCAGGATAATTATCTTCTGTTTTCTGAAGATTTGTGTAATCTTCTGCCCACAGCAGAAACTGTGGTATTTATTATTGCACATGCAATATGATCTTATGAGAGCTCGTAGAATCGTAATTTATCAGCGATAAGGTGTGAATGACAGTGTGCACTGTGTCAGCTTCTTCAGCTGAAATAGCAGACAAAAAACATATCATAGGAGTGCTGTAAGATTGACTTCCGGCACAGCCAGGCATATCATTCAGAGAGACACTCAATGCTAGCTCCCCGGGTGCTGCATGTGGCCGGCTGCCCACTGCTCCCCTCAGGGGATTGGTCAAATGAAGCAGTTTTCCTCTGGGATTAATAAGTACTATAAAATTTAAAAAATGTAAAAAATTACCTGCCCCACCACTAATGAACTTACATGTTTATACATGACAAGCCACTCCCAACAAAACTGCAGACACTATGTCATGAAGGAAGCAAAACACAGTGATAAAGCCTCACTGTGCACAAGGGGATCTATTTTCAGGGAGAAACAAAAACAGGTAGGGCTCAAGTCAGTGATCGTGGTCCAAGAATGAGGCGAGGGTCTGTGTTCCAGAGGGGTCCATCCACAACGTAGACTTTGGGAGGAGAAGACAAGGGGGATGATCAGGTACCGGGAGACACAAGAAGAAAAAACACAAGACAGGTTAGGTAGTTGCTTGGTATGTCACATGAGGCTCAATACTTCGCAAAGTGCAGTTCCTTGCAGTAGCCTTTTGAGCTTCGGATGAAAACGAGCCATGGCTGGCAACTGCTAATGGTTGGGCGTGACAGTACCCCCCCTCCACAAGCGACCCCCGGTGATCGATGAGGCCGGCCCCGCGGGCGTGGGGCAGGGCGAAAGGGGTGTGCAGCATGAAAGGAGGCTGTCAGGCCAGGGTCCAATATGTAGGATGCTGGAACCCAGGATCGATGTTCTGGACCATAACCCTCCCAGTCAGCCGGGTACTCCAGGCCTCTCCTGTGCCTGCGAGAGTCAAGTAACATGCGAACACAGAAGGCCTGGCCATCATCTAGTTGTACCGGAGGAGGCGGGGCAGCATCTACCAGAGGGTGAGCTGGGTTGAAATTAACAGGTTTTAGCTGTGACACATGAAAAGTGGGTGCAAGGCAATATTGCACAGGCAGGAGAAGACAATAAGAGACACGGATTACATGGCACAGGATTTTGAAGGGACCAATATAGCAAGGAAGAAGCTTACAACCCTTCCCTTTCCAGCAGAAATGTTGAGTGGCAAGCCACACCTGTTGTCCAGGATAGCATTTGGGTGAGGGTAGGTGCCGGGAGTCATATAGTAACTTCTGGCGTTGGCTGGAGTGTAGGAGGTGGGACCGTACCTTCCTCCACATTGCAGAGGAGCGTTGGTGCCAATGGTCAACTGTTGGGACATCACCAGGTACTTCTACAGGAAAAAGGCGAGACTGATAACCTAAAACACACTGGAAAGGGGAGAAGTTTGTGTTTGAGTGTCTGTGGGTGTTGTGGGCATAGGCAGCCCATGGGATATAAGTGGACCAGTCAGATGGATGGAAAGCACAGTAGGTTCAGAGGAAGGAAATGTCCTGGTTCAATCGCTCCACTTGTCCGTTGGATTGGGGTGGTATCCTGAGGAGAGATTAGCTGCAATCTTCAGTTTTTTGCAAAAGGCTCGCCATAGCTGTGAAATGAACTGTGGCCCCCGGTCTGACACTACTTCATCAGGTAGTCTGTAGTAGGAGAAGATGTGTGTGAATAGAAGGTGAGCAGTTTGGGTGGCTGTAGGTACTCCTGGTAGGGGGAGAAGACAGCACATTTTTGAAAAGTGATCAAGAATGGTAGTGTTACCATCAGAGGAAGGCAGATCTGTAATGAAGTCGAGGGTGAGATGAGGAGAGGACATAATCTTGACTGTCTTTTCTCCAGGAGGGCCACCAGAACTGGCTGGCTAGTAGCTCTTGGATTTTTGTGACACCAGGGTGGCCTGAGCTGCTATTGTTATGGACAGCCTGGAGGAGAGGAGTATGAAAGCAAGCGGGTACAAAGAGTTTACCATGGGGTGTCTCAGGAGGTTGTGGGGTGTGCCGCAGTTCTTCTCGAATGGAGGCCAGAAAGTTCCATTGGATAGGAGCTAGAAGGCAGGAAGAGAGAAGAATGGGCAAAGTCTTGTCAGCATGCTTCATATGCTCATGTTGCCAGGAGAGAGCATCAGTCTTGGTATTCTTGGACCCTGGGATGTAGGAGACATGGAAGTGAAAGTGTGAGAAGAAAAGGGCCCACCTGGCTTGTCAGGCATTTAGGTGTTTTGCGGATTGAATGCATTCTAGGTTCCGATGGTCGGTGTAAACAAAGGGATGCTGAGCTCCCTCCAGCTAGTGCCGCCACTCTTCAAAGGCCAGTTTCATGGCCAGCAGCTCACAATTACCCACATCATAATTCTGTTCCGCAGCACTGAGCTTCCTAGAAAAGGCACAGGGTAACAATTTTCCAACTGTACTGGAGTGTTGGGAGAGGACTACCCCTACACTGGTGTCAGAAGTGTCGATCTCTACCACAAAGGGCTGTTCAGGGTTAGGTTGCTGGAGGATGGGTGCGGTGGTGAAGTGTTTCTTAAGCCTGTGGAATGCTTGCCTGGCTTTATCAGTAAGGCAGAGTCATGAAGGGGAACCTCGCAGGAGGGAGGTAAGGGGTGCTGCTACAGTACTGAAGTTCTGAATAAACCGTCGGTAGAAGATGGCAAAGCCCAGGAATCTCTGTAGCTGTTTAAGAGTAGTGGGTTCCGGCCACGAGGAGATAGCATGTACCTTACCGGGGTCCATCTGTACCTGATCAGGTGATATTACATAGCCTAGGAAGTGAATGGTGTTGCAATGAAACTCACATTTCTCCAACTTCACATATAGCTGATGCTCTCTAAGGCACTGGAAAACACATTGTTGATGAAAGCCTGGAAAATGGCAGGACTATTCTGTAAACCAAATGGCATGACACAACATTCATAGTGCCCTCTGGTGGTCATGAAAGCGGTCTTCCATTCATCCCCCTCCCTTATGCGTATGTGGTTATACGCACTACGGAGGTCCAGTTTGGTGAATCCGGAGATGTTCAAGAGTGGTTCGAACTAAAGGCAAAGGGTATGCTATTCATAGTGTAATTTTATTAAGAGCCCGGTAGTCAATACAGGGCAAAGCAAAAGAAAAAGTCCGAGGCAGCAGAAGAGGCAGATGTGCAAATGATGCCTTGTGCCAGTGCTTCCTGGACATACGCCTCCATGGCTCATTCTTCAGGACTTGAAAGAGGGTAGACTCTTCCCTTGGGCAGGGGTGCCCTTTCTAGAAGTTCAATTGCACAATCATGAGCCCTGTGGGGTGGAAGTCTGTATGCCTTTGTTTGGCTAAAGACATCAGAAAAACCCTTATACTCAGGAGGTACCTGAATGGTGTTGTTAGTCAGTGGGCTCTCAACGGTTGAAACTCGGCAGGGAAGGACCTGCGTTAGGTGTTGCAGTAAGCTCTCCTGGTCAATACAGTGAGTGTGGCACAGAGGGCTCCAGGCTGCAAGCTCACATTTTTCCAATCAATGTCATTGGGTTATGCTTTTGTAGCCATGGAAATCCAAGGATTACAGGTTCCTGGGAAGACTGCAGGAGGTAAAACTGGTGCATCTCACAGTGAGTGATTCCCACCAGCATAGAGAGGGGCAGTCTGTTGCATTATGCAGCCAGACTGGAGGGGTCTGCCATCAAGTGCACTCACCCAGACAGGATTACTTAAAGACTGGGAGGGGATCTGGTACCTGGTCGCCGGGGTTCCATCTACAAAGTTCCTTGCAGCACCAGAGTCCACAAGGGCTGAGAGGGAAATAGTGGCACCTTCAAAGCATAATGTGATGGGTACATGGAGTTGAGGAGAGGTACAGCGGAATAGGGGTTCTACCTTGCTGGGTCTTCAATCAACCAGTCGTCACGGGTAGTTGGCTAGGGCATGTCTAAGTTGACCACAGTAGAGGCAGAGTCGCAGCTCACGCCAACGTAGCCTCTCTTCAGCTGTGAGACGGGACTGGCCAATCTGCATCGGTTCTCCCATGGTGGTTGTGGTGGCAACTGCAGGGGGAGAGTGACTTTCAGAGCTTACTCATTTGGACCTTCGCTCTTGGAGCATGTTATCATAAGTGATGTATAAATGAACAAAGTCATCAAAAGAAAGGTTCTCCCCCTTGCAGGCCAGTTCTCTGTGCAAAGTCTCCCCAAGACTGTTCCAGTAGACATCCAGCAGGGCAGCATCATCCCATTTGCTACTGGCCGCTGCAGTGTGGAAGCAGATGGCATACTCTGCAGCAGGGAGTGAGCCTTGTCGCAGAGTTAGCAGGTGGTCCCCTGTATTCCATCCCAGGCATGGATGGTCAAAGACACTCTTCAGGGTTGCAAAGAAGAGTTCCAGGGACCAGAGAAGGGGGCTGTCCTGCTTCCACAGTGATGTGGCCCACTCAAGGGCAGGGCCCGTAAGAAGGGCTACTATAAAGCAGACCTGATCCACCCTTGATTTTTGTCCAAATAAAATGTGCACTGCATTAGGAACCCCTGACATCAGTCAGAGTTCCCATCATACCATTCCGGCATTGGGACAGGGGTGCTCAGGGCTGTGGCTGATGGGGCAGTGGCTCCCACAGGGTTGGTGGACTGCAATGGGGTTGTCACCAGTGCCTTTTGAGCTGCAGCCAAAGCCACAGTGAGTTCCATGATCTGGGCAGCTTGTTGGTGGCAGCGAACCTCCCACTCCACTGGATCCATGGGTGGCCACAAAGGAAGCAAAACACAGCGATAGATCCCCTTGTGCAGAGTGAGCCTTTATTCTCAGGGAGAAACAAAAACAGGTAGGACTCAAGTCAGTGATCGTGGTCCAAGAATCAGTGAGGGTCTGTGTTCCAGAGGGGTCTGTCCACGACGTAGGTAGGTTAGGTAGGATGACCTTCAATACTTCACAAAGTGCAGTTCCTTGCAGTAGCATTTTGAGGTTGGGATGAAAATGAGCCATAGCTGGTGACTGCTAATGGTTGGGTATGACACACTATAGTTTCCTGACATACTGTGGGTGTAGCTGGGTGTCTTTGTCACAGCAATGCAGCCTCCCAGTGTGAGACGAGAATGGGAAAACATTCCCTGTGATCACAGATAAGCACCTAAGGGCAGGTCATAAATATGTACCAGGGAAATATAACTTATCTATCATATAATGGGCATAACCCCCTAATAAATTTTTAAATCCACTAAATTGCTATTAAGAGGTATAGAAGATGACTCACTGACTTACTAAATTGCTATTATCAATAAATACAGTATTATTCACATGCTAAGTATCACCCATACGGTAAATAGCTCCACGTGTGTATATGTGATCAGCCTTAAATAATAACCACCAATTTTATTTGCTTTCTTTTGTAGCCAAACAAGCTTTGAGGTCTCAGTAAATTATTGCTGATTTCCTGCTGATATGCACATTAACTGGTTTTTTTATCCACTTTAAAATTTCCATGACAATTTGGTGTAGTCGGCAGGATTCCTCAACTGGTTTGTCCGGGACCAGGCGGACAGTGACTGATCATCCTGCACAAAAAGTTCAGCCTCCAATCTCGTAGAGTTGAGAAGGGAGGACTGACCGCCTATGGGAACGGACTGCCAGTGCAGGAATCACGCAACTAGATTCAGTAGTGAGGCTTGGACAGTCTCCATCAATTCGACCATTATTGAATTGCTAATGTGGGCACCTGACCGGGAACTCCTGATTGTCTGTGAGTAAATCCTTGCAACAGCTCTGATGCAGCGTACTGACACAGAATACTGATACAGCACACTGATGCAGCGTACTAACACAGGGTACTGAAGGTGTAAACAAGATATTGTGAGGCGGGCATAATACAGATATAGTAAGTCAGTTAGTGCATGTGTCAATTCAGTCCCTGAGTGTTGAGAAGCCTGATGGCTTGTGGGAAGAAACTATTTCATAGTCTTGTTGTGTGGGACCGAATGCTTCGGTACCTTTTTCCTGATGGCAGGAGTGTAAAGGGTGTGTGGGACGGGTGTGTGTGATCATCCACAACACTGGTGGCTTTGCGGATGCATCACAATGTCTGTGATGGAGAGAGGAGAGACACCTATGACCTTCTCAGCTGTCCTCACCATACTCTGTAGGGTCTTGCAGTCTGCGACAGTGAAATTGAAGGCATTAAACAGTTTTTTTTTTAATCCCCTTAGGGAAGTAGGAATTATTGTGACGAGAAACGTCACCAATTAGAACCCCAACATGCACGGTAAAGAACATTTTTGATAAGGGCCGACTAAACAAATGGCGTTTTGTGCAAAATTTACAAGTGGTTAAAAATGTGGTTCAACCTCATGCTCTAAATGTTCAGAATTTGTACAATATTACAAGAAAAGTCAGATGGCCAACTGATCTCACCCCAAAACAAAGTGGTGGACCTGATTGATGATATTTTGATCCCTAAAACTATTACCGTTTGTAAATGTCAAGCATACTAACCAAACGACCTTGTTTCAGCTGGGAATGCTCACGTAGAGATGCTGACAAGAATGCAGCCTTGAAGGGAGAAAAACACACACACACACACACACACACACACACACACCCTAGCTTCCCTTTCCCAGTCTGCTCTGTTATCTGTTTCAGATATGCAGACCTTAGGTAATGAACGTGAGAAGTGCTGTGGCATCAGGCAGGCTGTACATGATGTGATGGTGTGTGAGGGGCACAGATGGTAAGCCCTGGTCACCTAAACATGTTGTTCTCCATTTTGATGAGTTGACACAAGAGTTAGACCATGTGTCAAAAGGGGAATGTTCGATATGATAAAAAAAAAAATTGGTTTAGAGGTTTTCGCACACTGAACACTTCAGCAGTAGCGAAAATGCTGTTGGCAGACAATACTTATTGGGGCATAATTGGGAAGATATAGTAGTGATTATGGTGCCTCGTTTGTGACTGAGGTGATCAAACAGCTATCCAGTTTTCTGGGGATAGACCTCAGACAACATTGTATGTTTCATCCAGCTGGGGGGACAGTGCAGTGAGAGAACAGAACACTGAAAGCAAAATTGGCGAAATGTTGTGAACAGACAGGCCTAGCATGGACAAAAGTGTTATGACCCCTCCCCTCACCACACTGTGTGAGGATGAGATGTTGAAGTATTGTACAACATTGTCTTCTGCTTTGTCTCAGATTTCTAAGCAGGTTAAAGACGCCCTCCCAGACTAACCCCAGTATCCGCTGCACAACATCAAACCAGGAGACTATGTGGTGGTCAGAGACTTCAGACAGAAATACTGGAAGTCCAGATGGTGGAACGGTCTGTTCCAAGTGTTCCTCACCACACATAAGGCTGTAAAGGTGGCTGAGAGAGCAATCTGTATTCATGTCAGTCACTGTAAGGTGGTTCCAGAACCACAAACAGACTCACAGAAGTAAGCCCTATGGGACTAAGGAAGGTCTTCACTACCTCAGCTGCAAGGGATGAGTGCTGATTGGACGTGCCCACAATATGAGCTCCTAAAGCTGTCTGACTTTAGGTTGTCAGTCTGGCAGTGAGGTGACTGGCCCTGTTTGAGTGTGACGCCATAGTTGGGAGACCTTGGCATTTGTCAAGACATTCAAGACTAAAGGGGATATGGGGAACTGTTTGTAGTCTCCTTGTGATAGCAGTTAGCAGGATAGGAGTTCTTGTGTTGAAGAGATTTTCTGATTCAGGAAACAGTGTGGTGCTTAATCAGTTGTCGGTTTACAACTATGCAAGGATAAAGAGAAATGTAATTTCTCAGTTAAGTATGTTATTGGCTAGACAAAATGAAAATTTATCCAGGCTCTGAGGAAAACTTGTGGCTGAATTATGCTAAGAACACAGCCAGGTCTTTAATGGCAGACAGTTGGGTTGCCTGTACGAAAGGTAAACTTACATTGACAGTCTAGCCAATCCCGTATGACTCAGCTGGTTGTATGGGATGGAGCAGGGTTGGGGTAAACCGTAGCAATATCCCCGACATGTGTCCATATGCCTCGCACCTAAGGTCATGATTCCTGACTGGTTTTTAGGTCACAGGGGGAAAGGCTCAGATGTTGGAAATTTCTCGGGCAACTTTCTCTGCACACAGGAAGTTGATCACAGTGAAATTACCTTGAGACCTAGGAAGGGACCTCATGGTAGGAATATCAGTATCAGTGAAATATTAGCGTTAAAGGCCATGAGGAACAGCAACCTATCTGTACCAGACACCTATCGGGTGTGACAGGGTGTATATCTTTATCACTTCCTTGGCAAAGGTTAGAATGGACTGTGCGTCTGAATCATGCTTGTTGCACCTTTTCAGTCTGTCTCAGAGGCAGCCTTGGGACTTAGAACAAAGTGGCGCTGGAGAGAGAAGAAAGTCCTTTCAGTAGTTTTAATCAGGACCAAGTGTATATATATGCCATAGGAGTCATGAGGAGGGTGTCAAAAGAGTGGAAGGCCAGGAATTAGATAGCTGCTGGCTTTGAGTCCTTCCTGTGTTGGTAGTGTACAATAAACAAAAATGTTGACTGGATTGCTTACATTTATTATAATCAACAACGGTTCATCAAATTTACCCATGATGTCTTATCAGGCATGACAGAGAAACTTTCCATGACATCTCTTGTGTCCAGGCAGAATTGGATGTCCTTGGACATGTTGGTAGCTGCAAAGGGAGGTGTATGTCAGATGTTCTGAGGTTTCTGTTATGCTTTCGTAACAAATGATACGGCCCTGGATGGCTCCATTATATGTAGTCTCTTTGTGATGAATTCATTGAGAATTTGGGTGTTGACACTTCTCCGTTTGGCTGTCTCAGCTCTGTCTTTGGTACATGGAAGGGTATAATCTCACCCATTATGACAGGGGTAACTAGTGTGATAGTGATGCTGGCCCTGTGTGGCTGTTGTGCCATTCCTTGTTTAAGAGAATTGCTAATGCATGTCATCGACAGGTCTGTGTCTGCACAGATGATGTCAATCATATTACAGGACTGGGAATCCATTCTGACTGACCCTCACCCGTTGAAGAATGAGGACGACTTTGTCTCTGACTTGGATGATGATGATCACCTCTGAAATCGGGATGAAGCTTAATTGATTTTGATTGTTTTGAACTACATTAATAATTTATAAATCGTTTAGAAATCGTATGATTTGTGATTTCCTATTGTACAGTTTATGTTCAAATGGCTTGTAGTTCACTGAATTGGATGGGCTGAGGGTCTTTTACTCTTCCCTGGTCAATTGGGGGGAGAGACGTTTGGCCCTCAACCCCTGGGTATGAGCAAGAATGAGAGGGAGGTTGGTAAGGAACAGACGGGAGCCACTTAGCCCATGGGAATGGATGAAAGATGCCCTCTCCTCCTTGTTCATCTCAGATCTCGATTGTGAGATTTATAGTTCATTGTTTATCCTCCCATGAGTGATATTATTGGGAATGCTGGAATCCAGAAAGTCAGCACTGTTCTTTGAAATGAAATCAATACGTGGGATGGCTTAGATCGAATCCTTGGCGGAACTTCTAGGCATGATGTTATTGGATGTTTTATTGATTTGTATTAGTGATTAGTGAATAATCAAAAGGGAGGAGTGTGATGGGAAAATAACAATGTACTTGTGATCTGTTCTGTAAGTGAATTATGACTGTCTGTGTAGCCCAGTGAAACTGGGTGAAAAGCCATAAGATGGACTGATAAGGGGTATTGGAATGTGAAGGCCAGGAGAGTGGGCTCTTCTGCCTAGCACCAGCCATGGAAAGAACAGGATGGGGCTAGGTGACTATCAAAGTCCAGTGTATTGTTAACTCGGGGCTTCTGCCCTCGGTGTTAATTTGTGGTTTCGATAGGGGCGGGAGCCTCTCTGCGCAGAGAAAATACATTTTTTACTTATTCATAACTTTTGTGTGTATCCTTGTCTCAGCCACTTTAAAATTTCCATGACAGTGGCTGGGAGAATATACAAACTGCAGGGTGGGGGGCAGAAGGTTTTTCATATGCCTGATGATCAGCTTCTCAAAGCAGTTCATGGTGGTAGGCATTAGTGCAATGGGTTGTAGTCATTAAGGCAGGACATTGGAGACTTCTTGGGCACAGAGACAATGGTGGTTGCCTTAAAACACATAGGGATGGTGGCACTGCTCAGGGACATGTTGAAGATGTCTGCGAAATTCCGCTAGCTGGTCTCCACATCCCCTGAGCACTCTGCCAGGGATGCTGAGGGTTCCTGCAGCTTTCCATGGGTTGACTCTGTGTACTGTCCTCCTTATGTCTGCTGTGGCAAGACATAACACCTGATCACTTGTAGGAGGGGTAGTGTTTTTGTTTTGGAGTGTCAGTTAGGCAGATTCGTTTTTCTGTTGTTTTGGTTTCTAGATTGCTTTGTTTTGTTTCTTTCTTTTATTTGGCATTGGTCCTGTCCCTATTTCCCCACTTCCCCCATATCACCTTTGTAAACCTCACAATTGCTTGTATTGACCGTCACTATATACAGTATAGTGTAGGAAACACGTGATCAGAGTGGCTGCATTGGAACATCTGGCACGTAATATTATTTGTTCACCAGGGAATGCCAGACCAGGCAGGATAAGGCCTTGGGGCAAGCTGTTGGTGAACTGGGCAGCAAAGCATCTGTGCCAAGGATGGGCGGGGTCACAGCCCAGGTGGAAGCCAAAGTAAAGCGCTCACCTAGTACAGAGGGTGTTTAGTGGGAAAGCAGTAAAAACTCCCTCTATGCTACATTGGTTTGAGGCCTTATTCTTTGGTAATGTGAGTTCATTCTCTGATGTACGTTTTAAGGTTAGGTTTGCCTAGATTCTAGATGGAAGGTGAGGAAAAAGCCCATGTGTGTATGAATTTAATTGGGTCATCCTTAAAATGGAGTTAGAGGCTGAGATTAAGGTGCATATTCAAAAATTGAAGCAGGCCCATATCTCCCAAGGATCTAGTGACATACCAGATCTTCCTGAGATGGGGGGGGTGGAGTCAGGAAACTCACCCATCTTTAGATCGACTGGCTGGTCAAAACCTTTCAGTGTAAGTAAGCACATAGTTCCCCTGCTGCCTTATTGCGAATCAGAAGTGTTATAAATACTCAGTTTATTTCATTCAAATGCATTACACTCTCCCTCCAGTGGCCTAAAGAGATGTGGTCTTTACTGCTGTTAATTCATAGGGGAAGCCAAAAAGCTTGTGTCTGCTCTGTCAGTGGAAGATAGTTTGATTTATGAGATATTGAAGTCGGTTGTCCTCTGGGCTTATTAACTGGTACCAGAGGCATATAGACAGCAATTTCATTAGCATAGAAAAATGCCATCACAGAACCACATTGAGTTTGCTTGGGAAAAAAACTGCTTTGTTGGGTAATTTTGTAGAGCCAACAAAGTTTTGGATCTACATGACCTAAGGGGAGTCATTTTGTTAAGGGAGTTTAAAAATTGTTTACCTGAAAAGTCATCATGTATCTCAAGCTCTCTCAATCATCAGACCACCAGCGAATGACCTCCTCCCAGTGGAAGCAGGAAGATTCAGTTCTGAGTCACGAGATGGGTAAAAGCACTGCTGGGAAGATGTGTTTTTTTGGTTAATTGGTCGGTAGTTGGTTTTCGCTTAATGACATTTGTTTGGTTAGTATATTGTGTTTAACTCCACGTGTGCTGTCTATCTCTGCATATTGTTTTGGTTACAGGTTTGTTTATTTTGTGTTCAGGTTTGTTTCTGGAAATAATGTATTGTGTTGATCATGGTGAAACATCCACTATTGGGCATTGGATAATTGGGACAGGTTTACAGGTCCACTACACTTGCATCCCATTTAATCCTTCTTGTTTTAGCACATGAGGTTAAGAGTAAAATCACTTTCTGTATTTTCTGTTTTGACTGTCTGGGTAGTGTAGTTAGGGGTCACATTTTTGTTTTGAAGTGTCATTTAGGCAGATTTGTTTTGGTTTCTAGATTGTTTTGTTTTTTTTTTTGCTTTGTTTTCTTTATTTGGCATTGCTCCCATTCCTATTTCCTCGCTTCCCCCCAAATATCCTTTGTAAGCCTCACAATTGCTTGTATTGTCTGTCACTATATGCAGTCTGTATTCAAATACCGGTTATATAATAAGTTTTAACTGCAATTTTTAATTTGTCTTGTGGTAGCTGATTACCTGTTTTTTTTTTTTTTACTCAAGACATTATATATTTTAGGTAACTTTCCAAATTTTTGTGAATGTTTCCATCCATCTGTTTTTTCTTATTTCCCACACTTATTCTGAATAAAAACAAAAAAACACGCACAGAGAGAGAAGAAAAATTGTCAGTTCAGTGGATGTTCATTTTCTTTTCATTTCACTTTAGAAAATTAAGAAAAACAAAGTTTATGTTAATGAATATATAAATTTGAAAATATTTCTATGGATATATCAGGTATATTTAGCTGGAAATTTCCTTCATTATATGCCATCAGACTGTACAAAAAAATCCAACTTGGTGAAAAAAGTACACTTAGCAGTAAATTGATTTGGTGAAGCTGCTGTTTAACACCAGCTCAGAATCTCCTACAATAACCAGTTACCTCATGGGAACCTCGACACCACTGATGATGAAACAATACATTTAAACTTATCTCTCTGAAGTTTTAGTGTGTATTTTGACAGACTTTGATTGATGCTTTTTTTGTCAATGTCCAATATCAGAGAGATGCATGAGTAACGGTAAAAGAACAAGATATATTGTTTTATGTTTTGTATCTTTGTTTTATGTTTGTTTAGTTGGTTCTGTATTTTACCTTTATTATTACCCCCCCCCCCTTTTTATCTTTTATATTTTCTCTGTTATTTCATTGTGAAGCACATTGTAATTCTTTCTGTGAGGAGTGCTATATAAATAAACTTTAATACTTACTTTCTATGTAACGGTAAAATGATTTTTTTTTTCCAATCATGATTTTAAAAAAGCAGTACATTAAATATGTAACACCTCATGAAGCTTATTAAAATTTAAACTCCTTACGAGAACTTCCAACCGATCCAAGTCTTTAAATAACAAATACATCGGGTTTTATTATCAAAAATCAAAATTTCACTAAAGAACAAAAAAAAAATTGTAACCACTTTACATCTCAGTTTCAGTTTGTTTTGATGTTTTACAGTTTTTCTGAACTCTAATACATGAAAATCCCTTTTTTAGAACAAAACTGTCAACTACAAAAATTCGTTTATCAAATGAATCACTCTTTTTGTAAAACCTTTCACAATATTCCTCTAGTTAGACAGTTTTCAGATCTGACTCAGCCTTTTTGAAAAACTCTAAACACATTCATATTGACAAAAACACATTCTGCATAATGGTGCACTTTGACGCAAAATGGCACATGCTGCCCACAACAGTTAAACACGACTAACACACAGTTGTCATCATTAACACACAACAGATCAAAATTGTTTACACATATTTCTAATTATATGATGACCCTTGTTAGTGAATTGGGCCATAGGCCAGTTCAAATGGAGCAAGTCAAATTGTAATTTCAATGATGGGGAGCAACAAGAGAAGAAGATGAGTGCATGTTAGAATCTGGTGAAAGAGGAGGAGGAGGAAGTGTAAGATTTCTCATGGAAGCAGAGCAACTATCATGGATCATGTTGTGGATTATGATATCATGGACTCTGAAAGTCAGAAAGGGTCAAAGATACAAAGATACAAAGATAGATTCAGTTCTGGGTACACTGCCAGAACTGAAAAAAAATTAGGTTAACAAACACAGAAAAATAATGTACATTTCAGAGTTAAACGAAAAGTACTTTTTTAGGGAAGAGTTAATGGTAATGGGATAACACAGTTGTTCAGCAGCAATGTAAGTAAATTAAGCCTTGAAAGTTTATGCTAACAATTCCTACAGATGCCCAAACTTTTGTTGATCACTTACAAGCCCTGTCTGTATAAAAGCAGGGTTGGAACAAACTGTGTTACTACACCCTGTTAGGCAATATTTGGACATTTTTGTACTGTAGGAAGTAGTATATTGCTCTCAAAATGGCAAGAAAAAGGCAACTAACAAAGGAAGACAGACAGACCATTATAATCCTTAAAAGTGTAGGTCTTTCCTTTACAGAAATTGTAAAGAAAGCCAAGGTGTCAATGAGTACAGTTTCCTACACCATCAAAAGACACTTGGAAACTGGAGGAAACTGTAAAAGGAAGAGGTCTAGCAGACTCAAAACTACAATAGAATCAGAAGACAAGTTTCTGAAAGTCAACAGCTTGCATGATAGGCAGCTCACAGGACAACAGCTTTAAGCACAGCTTAACACTAATCGAAGTAAACAGGTCTCAGTTTTCAGGTCAACTGCCAGTAAGAAAGCCATCGCAAAATAAGAAAAAGAGGCTTGCCAGGGCCACAAAGCACCACCAGTGGACTACTGAAGACTGGAAGAAGGTCTTGTGATCCAATGAATCAAAATTTGAGATCTTCAGTTCATCACAGAGGGTTTTTTGTACACCATCAAGGAGGCGATGGTTCCTCAGTATGTGACACCAACCGTCAAACATGGAGGAGGAAGCGTGATAGTCTAGGGCTCCTTTGCCGAGTCAGAGATTTGCACAGAGTGAGTGGCACCCTGACCCAAAACTACTACCACAGCATTTTGCAGTGCCATGCAATACCCTCTGGTGTATGCCTAGGGGTTCATCCTACAGCAAGATAATGACCCAAAACATACCTCCAGGCTGTGTCAGAATTACCTTAGAAAAAAAGAACAAGACAATAGGTTTCAAATCATGGAAAGGCCAGCACAGTCTTCAGACTTAAACCCTGTTGAGCTGGTTTTGGATAAACTGGACAGAAAGATGAAAGCAAAGCAACCTAGAAGTACAACACATTTAAGGGAAATTCTGCAATAGTGTTGGGAAGAACTTTCCAAACATTATTTGATTTCTGTTGTAGAAAGAATACCACGAATGTGTTCGGCTGTTATATCTGCAAAAGATGGTTACTTTAATGGGTCAAAAATGTAGATAACTTTTTGTTACAGAAAATGATTTCATGATTTTTCTTGGATGTCCAGTAGTTTATTTGCTTTATGCTTTATTTTCAGAATACATTGAGACATTAAACTGCAGGGTGTTGTAAAACGTTTGACTGGTAGTATATATATACATATTTGTTTATTTTCTTCCATGAACACAGTGTTTCTATTTCTTACATAGAGTGTGAAATGACTGCTTAAGAATGGTTTTGAATTGACAGGCTTTGTGTGTTATCTGATTGCAGTGTTTGGTTTTGAGTAAAGATAAAATTGTAATAGTTTTGTGTCAAGTGTTCACTTTTGCCTGAGGATGGTTTTGTGAATTTAGTTTGTCGTTTGACATTGTGTTTACTGTTTTGAGAAATGATGGTTTCGGGAAATGTTTTTAGTAATTCTACAAGATTGGAATTGCTTACAATTATAATTATGTAGATTTCTTTTTGTGTGTGTATTTGAAAGCGAGGGAGAGAGAGAGAGAGGGTTTTTGGTTTAAGGAGTGAGTCGTCTTTTTTCTTAAACTAGGCATTGTTTAAGATCTAATCTGAACTTCTCAGGTGTTTCTCATTAATTTCAATTTGTTGTAGCAATTACTTTCAGAGTAATAATAGTATTGCACTGGAAATATAGCATAGCCTGAAGAAACTCATGAGTAAACAGGATTGACATCACTGTGGCACACCCACATGCACAACGCTGGTAGTTTAGAGGCCAGAATTGCACATGGGTAAAACTGCAACACGCAGCCAAAACCCATGCAAACATTGAGAGAATTACAAACACAACTATACTCACGGGCCCCAGATCACCTCCAAGCTACAATGTAATTTATTGCAGAGGTGTACTGCCCTCATCTAGTTCGTCATTCATTAACCAGAATGGCTCTACCTTTTTTATGGTGGAGAGGTTGGAGCCAGGCACCAATCACAGGAAACTAATTTATATCCCCAAACACAGGTCTACAAGCTCTTGAAAAACAGCTGTGCGCAAGCTGTTATTGAAATGCTATCCTTTGTTTGCACAAATTGCTAATGATTTTGTGATAACGTGCATTTTGCACTATACATAAATGGACGTGATAACCTATGTTTGTAAATGCTGCCTAATGTCTTGAGTCTCTTCAAATAAAACATCACTTTCTAGGTAAGTGATGCTCATATAATGTAACACTTCTGCTATAGTGATGAATTTCAGTTTGTTGCCAAAAAACCAAGAGTCTTCCCTCAAATACGGTCAATTGGCGCTCGTCGTGAGCAAGTTGTCCATTCTATTGAGAACGCTCAATAAAAGTATGCTGACTGAAATCATAATTTATCAGTGCCAGAGTTATACGCATAATAATGTTAGTGAAATTTCACGTTTATGACAGTCTCATTGTTAGAATCTTACCAGGTAACATCACAGGCTGTTACGCATTTACAACTTATAAATTTAATGTTAAGAGGCCAGCCAGTGAATTGACAGTTTCGTCTAGCAGTCCTACTTCCTATTCTTGCTTTCATTGTACAGTAGAGTACTGCTTCCCACTACCAACTGACGAGATCAATCACATGACCCCACAGCTTAGTGGCCCAGAGATTAACACCCAGCTCGGACATATACTGAATCTCTGGGGTTAGCATCCTACGGCAGAGCTCACTGTGCTTGGGGTCAAGGTCTTTTCTCAGGTTGTATCCCATAATGGACTTCTCCCCAATGGGATGCCAGGGTAGCAGGGTTGTATCCCGGATGTTGTTTGCTTCAACGGGCCCACCGCCCTCCACGCAAACCAAGGTCAACTCAGTGTTGCGCCGGTGGAGTTCGGCCACATCATGGGCCATGCGTTCTCGTCCATACGCCTCTACCTTTGCCCAGAAGGTGGCGTTAAAGTGCTGGTAAAGCCGCCAATCAATGGCGTTCCACTCACGTGCCTGCGCCCTTTGCCGGGGCGACAGCCTGGAGACAGATGATCCGCGGCGCACATTGAGCCGGAGGAAAATGAGGTCGTCGAGATCCCAACAGAGGGCATCCTTGAGGAGGATGAGTGACTCCTCAAAGTGCTCAGTCATCATAACTAGTTGGAAGCGCTTCTCCACTGCCTGTATTGCCTGCTCCACTCGTAGGTCATGTGGTTCTAGGGTGTTATCATAACCCAGGTCAAAAAAAAGCAGGTTTTTGAGGTAGAAAGAGTTGTAGCCATTGGGACTGTAGTAGTGCCTGGGGTCCCTGAGGAATTCAGCCAGTTTGTCTTTGCCAGGAATCATCCAGGTTAAAGGCACCAGGCTGTTGAAATAGTGGAAAGCAGACTCAAATAGTTCAGCAGGGTCCCGAAGAATGGTGATGTAAGCCGCATTTGGTGGCAAGACACCCGCCACTTCAGGCTCATTGAAGCGCATATGATTGCACACAATGTTAAAGCACATGCCAGGCTGGTAGCCTTTCACCTGCAGCCGATGGAAAGGCTCTGGGTAGAAGAAGTCATTTCGGCTGTCAGGAAAGGCAAACCTGAGATGGTGCTTCTCCCCAAATCGGAACAGGATGTTGAGGAGTGTGCTGCTTGCCGTCTTGTGGGTCTTCAAAAACATAATATCCTTCTTTGGCATGCAGGAGCTACCCTGCCATAGGATACTTTGGGATGCATTGACAATGGAGTGCCCCTGGGTATTAATTGGTTGATGTTCACAGGAACCTGGTATAATCATCCTAGAGCAGTAAAAACACAAGTGAAAAAATTACTTTATAAACTGAGTCACTCCAGTAGCTTCGATTCTCACATAATTTGATCTATGTCGCTAATTCTACTTGAACTGACAATCATGACATATAAGTTACACTAACAATTTTTATTTTGCATGGAGGTGTCCACATAGCTTTTCAGCTTTTACAATCATTAGAGAGGGAGTAAAGTGGATTCAGTCATAAAAATTAAAACAATCAGATGGTTCTGTGCCCAGCTACAACAAAAATTTGAATTTACAGGGATGTAATCAAATAATCATGTTTGTCAAGGGTTATGATGCATTTCCATCAACAGACACACAATTGTTTCCTGCCCTCTCTCTTTTATCTTATTTTATTCTACCGTGTAGATGCATGGTTCATGTGAATTTGCCTGTCTAAGTTGTATATGTATGTGTGCGTGTGTGTGCGTGCATGTACACACAATGAACCAGTGTCCATTTCAACATACGTCATGTTTTGTGCGTTTCTGTGACAGGATTCACAACCCTCTTAACCTCAGAATAGAAAAGGGGCTGAGAAGAATGAATGAATGAACAAATTAACAAATGGACCAATACATTCAAATGTAATCTACCATGCAGAAAAAAAATGACAGCCACCAATAATCACACATTTTTATCAATAAAATCTCTCAGCTGTTTGTGTGGATTTATGAGATGAAGGATTTTTGGAAACAGGGACCAGGCACCAAACAGATTCAAAGGAACAATGCACTGCAGCTCTCATATTATCTGTGTGCCTTTGTAAGTGGTTATAATTTATCTTCTTTTGTAGTTTCCATTTCAAACAAGCGTCCTCCCCCAATGTACAATCCAGGAGAAGGGAACCAGCACATGTGGCTAAGAACACACCCAACACTTAATGTTTAAGAGTTTGGTGTATATATTTATATATTTTGGTCACAGAGTAAACTTGTACATGTTACAATAATGAGTTATGGCCCCACCCAGTATTAAACAAACTCCAAGGCTCTTAACATTAACTACAATTTTTCTTTATTGTATCTAACACCTGCTATTTTATGTCTGCCAGTCCCACTCAACTACAGCATTTTCCACTAGGTTTCCTAAGAGGGGACTTTCATTTTTGCTTTCTTTCGTTACAGTACATGAATGAAGCCATTCAGGACCCAGGTAACCAGGTTTCTAACATTGGCTATATAATACACAATATGAAGCATAAAACCTTTTTCTGCAATAATTGTTTCTTTAAAGCATTTTCATGTAACATATATACATATATATATAAGGGGGACAACGCATCTGCCATTTGGGGGTCTGTTTCAGTGGTGGGCTCATAGTGTTCAATAGCTGGAAAGCAATCTTCAGCTGTTGTTTAATGTCCTATTCACAACCAGGACAATTATTAACTTAGACTGCCACACATGTGCTGTGCTGTTGGTTGTTTCAACAAACGTGTGCAGAAGGACGGAGGTCCTTTTTATCAGTAACGTGTGCAGAAGGACGGAGGTCCTTTTTATCAGTAACGTGTGCAGAAGGACGGAGGTCCTTTTTATCAGTAACGT
>JABJVR010038919.1:0-27166 GCA_025773905.1 Chitala chitala
AAGCTCCCAGGCCTCTGGTAGAGGACCCGAGCTTGGATGGATAAGACCGCCCGCGGAGGGCGAGGGGACAATTTCAAAATATATATTTCCCCCCCATATTTGCATTAATACTTGTCTACCTTGAACTTGAAGATTTTATAGATTGTAAATGTGTATATAGAACTATGTGGATAATGGTGTTGCTGAGGGCAGAGCTAGGCCTTTATAAGGGGGATAGGTGGCAGTATTTTGGGGGGGGGGGGGTTTTTGTGTTCTCTCCCATCTTAGAACCTAGCAGTGCTGCTTTGTGTGGGTTACAACACAAAAAAAACCTTTAATACAAAATTAGAACTGAAATAAAGAAATGAAAAAAAGAGAAAATATAAAAGGAGCCTAAATATTCATTCATTTTCCATACTGCTTATCCTGTGAAGGGTCACGGGAAGCCTGGAGCCCAACGCAGGAGACACAGGGCAGGGGGCCCAACCCACCACAGAGCACACACAGTACAGGCAATTCAGACACACCAATCAACCTAACATGACTTTGGACTGTGGAAGAAAACCTGAGAACCCAGAGAAAACCCACCAAGCACAAGGAGAACATGTAAAATCCACGCACACAGACCCAAGGGGGGAATCAAACCCCAGACCTGGAGGTGGGAGGCGACAGGGCGAACCACCACCCCACCACAAGCCTAAATATTATGTACAAAACTATAATATGATGTATACTACTGCATACTGTGCACTAATGCAAATCTGGCAGATGTCAACAGTATAGTAAGGTGCATTATACTTAGTAATTTTAGTCAATGTTATAACAAGTATTTTAAGACCAGTCGACTTGGCCCCATAAACAGATGTAAAAGCATTTTCTGTATGGACGTCACCCACATGAGAGCTGCAGCCAACAATCAACACCTAGTTAATGCTCAACGAGTTATTTTCATTTTGATAAGGAAAACCCAAACACGGCGAGTGGTGGCGGTGATCAGGTAAGGTGACAAAAAGTCTGACGTGTTAAAGAAAATGTTTAATTTCAAATACATTTCCAAAGTTTTTTAATACACTGAACACAAACTGTGCGGCGTGGTGGTTAGCACTGTCGCCGCGCACCTCCAGGCCTGGGGTTTGATTCCAGCCTTGGGTCTGTGTGCGTGGAGTTTGCATGTTCTCCCTGTGCTTCGTGGGTTTTCTCCAGGTTCTCTGGTTTCCTCTCACAATCCAAAGACATACAGGTTAGGGTGACTGGTGTATCCAAATTGCCTGCTGTGTGTGTGCCCTGTGGTGGGTTGGCCCCCAGCCCTGTCCCTGGGGGGCTCCAGGCTTCCCTGTGACCCTCCCCAGGCATAAGTGGTATAGAACATGGCTGACTGAACACAAACTGCACCGAATCAAAACTGTCTCTTTTAAATGATCCAAACCAAGATATTTTTGAACTATTGCATCCCTAATGGGAATGAGGGAACGTTAAATAAACAAACAAATAAAAGTGTACTCAGAAAGGATCCATGTCACGTAAAGGATGAAGGAAAATGGCAGTATGGCAACGGTGTCATGATCATGTGTGATGCAGGAGAAAAGCAGGAAGCTTGGTGACTGGCGTTCCCTTTGTGAGGCCAAATATACCATCCACGCACTTATACAACACACACCACTAACAGAAAGGGTACAAGACAAGAGCTCAAAGCATGCGTTCATCTCACAGCCACGAACCTGTCCACAAGTGGCGTGGTAGTCAAGGACATGAACCTATAACCCGAGACAGGCCCAGCTCCAACGCCCCAGTACTGGACCCTAAACTGGTTCCAGTAACGCATCGACACACAGAGAGTAACAGAAAAGTTTGATGAAAAGCGTCAGCTGAATGATCAAACAGAAACACATGGTAAAACACGGCTAATCCACTTCTAGCAGAAAGCCTGAAAGCCCATGATCTGCATCACTGCACATCTTATACTGGTACTGATGCATTCTTGCTTTAATGCTACATTTACACTGAGGTGTCTTGAAATACACACAAACACACACAAACACGTTACTCCAAATAAAAAAAGAATTATTATTCAGACCACATAAATCAAAAGCGAGACTGTGCTGGCATTCTCTCCTTCCTCAGGGATACTTGCGGTGTTCATGCCTCCCATTTATCGACTGTTCTTTATCTGAGTAAAACTTGTTCCGTGTGCATTACTGCAGCAGAGCAGAGCGGACATTCAGCTACATTCAGGCTGCCGCGTGGCACAGACGTCACCCTGGAGGTTTAAAATATCCAGCTTGCTCCTCTCTTCATCCCCATGCAATTAAAAGTCATGGAAAACAGGTGGAATGGGATTATTCCGTGATTATAATAGATTTCGAAGAGAATGATCTGGGGGAGGGGAGCCAGTAAACAGATCAAACTGAGTAGAAGAGCACAGAAGTAGGAGTCGCCGTACCGTTTGTACCTGACCACACAACCAGCAGGTGCCCTCACCAGCGCTGTGCTGAAAACGCACACTTACCACCATGTATATCACACAGTACCACATGAAGAAGTTAGACACACAATCTGTACACATAATAATCACTGTCAACAATCTTCATCAATTGTAAAATCCCCAGCTGAATATGGATCTGAAACTATTTAGACTAGGTCACTCAACTCAGAACAAGTAACCATTTTCTGCCAAGGTCAAGCACCCCACTCCCACCCCATGCCCTGCCTTTGCCTTGATGTAACCGGTCCTGACCCACATATCCTGAGTATGTTGCTAGCAAACTAACTCCATCAGTGTTGTAGTCCCATCCCATCAAGGCTCAGCTACATCTTCTTTTCACTGCATATGAGAAGGCAAGCAGTCTGGGCATGTTTAAAATGCACATTCCCAGCAGCAAAGAAATGGCCAAAACTAGCACTACAATCATTAGCAGGCACAAGTGGCAGAGCTGTTCTGTGACGTCACATCCACCTCACGCCTACAGAGCTATGGGTTCGAATGCTGCTCTATGCATCGTGTCTGTACAGTGTGAATGTTCTGCTAGCATGAATTTTCAACTGTATCAGTTCAGTGCTACAGTTCTATACCTTAAAAATAGTGTATGGGTCCTCCCTGTGTTTCCTGGGGTATGATCCATGATTTATGCGCATGTTTTGCACTCATACTTTATGAGTATAAAGTACACAAATCATTAATTTGTCTACAAGTGTTGCATTTTAAAGTAAAGGATTAAGATCTACATTTAACCTAGATAAACTGGTGCTTGTTGTTACTGTGAATACCCAGGTATGACATAACACACACCTTTAAAACATGGTAATTCCCAGCAGTGCAAAGCCATTCCACGCATGTCCTGGCTGTTACTGATATTCTTGTGTATCATTTTTATACTGTTAAAAAGTTAAAATAATGTGCAACCTGACCTCACCGTGGGGGGGGGACTCCAGCTGTTCCCCCATAAACTTACAAGCACATAAGTGAGGATTGTCACTGACAAAATTACAAAAAAGGCATCCAGTTACACATGCAGAAATCAGGAAAGGTCGAAGAGCATCACCTAAAATAGGAAAATTAAAATTCCAAACAATAATGTTCGCCTTGCTGCAGCGTGAGACATTTGTCTGAAAACGGACAGCTTCACAGTTATCGCCTAAGTGATTACTAGGTAAATGAGACCGAAATGTAACCAGAAAACATTTCAAACGGTACGTATAAGATTGCTGTAGAAACAACACGTAGAGTAGATCGGTAAAGCTCAAGCCAACAGAATCTTATTTAGGGTCCACTCTATTTCCTCGTAAACCAAGAATCTCTTGTTCCCCTGTACACCTTCACCTGAACTTCCTTTAAAATGAGTACTGACATTACACTGGAGTCCAACGAAGTACATGATGCAGTTACGATGGCACCGATCTCAAAATGTTAAAAACGAAAACCGGTGTGGTGCATGCTAGCACCGTACATAAATGCAGTCTAATCGACACACTGATATCAGTCATCGGCGTCTCCTTTTTAACACGGCTGCTTGCAGGAAAGTTATGGACAAGAACATGTCCGCGGGTAATTATAGACAATTGGACGAAATAAATCTAAAGGACGCAAAAATACATGATGCCAAAAAACTCACTGTCGGTGCCTCCCAGCTGGAGAGTCTGGTCTCCGGTTGCATTTTCACTGCATGCTCCTCGGTCGTTTTATCGCACTGCATCTCTGTTTCATTGACACCGAGTCCTTTACTGATGTACAGTCTTACTCTTTTCGTTGCAGGTTGAGCATCTTCTATACCTTCCTTCCTCGGCTTCCCAACATCCCCGTCTCTCTCGCGCACAGTTATCTCCGCGTTGCTTAAATGATTTGTCATTGTATTTTCACCCCTTCGTGTTTAACTCTTGATCGACTGCTTGATGTGTTTTTTAAACAAGGCGCATCAATAGGAAAATGTTTCAAAGCAACGGGTTGCCTGAGCTTGTGCGGATGGCAGGAGTGTCTGCTTAGACTCATTGCAGTTCGGCAGCGGCCCTGGCATCATTTTGCTGTCCACCTTGTATACTTGTGTTTCTGTCGGTAAACCTGCTCCCGAGGACCCAAGCACGTTGTATGCATGCACCTACGCGAGAAAGAGATGCCTGCGGACAGCCCGTGTTTTAACAGGTGTCTGTCGGCCAGCAAACGCATACTGTCACCGCAACATCGTCACAAGATGTAACGAGATAAAAGCCTACACGTTAAGTGTATGCCCAAGATCTCCACCAGCGGACTAATTACACTCAAAACCCACACTGAAAAGTATTAAAGAAATTTTACACCACATTTTAATTGGTGGGCACTGAGCGTCCAATGGCTCACCTATACGTCATTGTTATAACAGTGCGGTGTTCTTGCGAGTTTTTGCTGGGTTCTTGCATCGGAGACCGATAATGGCAAGCATTAAAACTTGTATGCTTGCTGTAAGTTGTTTATTAAGCCATATTTGGTCATTATATTATTGTATTAGGGGTAATTTATTGACGAAGCTTCTTCAAAAATCACGCACAGCACAGCGTTCTATAAAACTGCTCGAATAAGACTTGCATATGGGTCCTCATTTAAGTTCGGGGTTCCACTGAGAGAACTGGACTGTAGTCTCTCTGTCAAGCTCACGCCCAATTAGATCACAATAAGAAGATCAAAATTAGTCCACTACAACCTGTAGTCGATTCATCGTAGAAATCAAAACAACAGCGCGTTTGTTATTTGGTTGTAATTTAAAGGGAGTAGACTGTTTGGTAGATTGAAACTCATGGTAACAACCTGTCATTAAATGCATTCTCATAAAGACGGACAATGGAGGGCGAATGAGAGTCAACCATGTACAGATCAAGAAAATGGCTGCAGTGGTCTTACTTCATGCACTTTTTATGTGTATTTTTTGGTTTCTTGTACTGTTTTTGTTTCTATTTATTTCAGTGTTCATTTATGAATGTATTTTGGAGTCTCAGTGGGTTGTACTGTTGCCTCACACCTCCAAAATTGCAGGCTGGTTTCTGGCTCTCTGCACTATGTGTGTGTGTGTGTGTGTGTGTGTGTGGGTGGGTGGAGCTTACATGTTCTTCATGTGTTTGTACTGGTTTCCTCTTACAGCCCAAAGATTTGGGTGATTGTTGTTGCTGTTTGTGTGAAATGGACATCTTAAATTGCCATTAGTCTGTGTACATACATGCATGTCTGCACCGTGATGGGTTGGCACCCTGTACCCTACCTTGCACGTTACGCTGCCTGGCATAAGCTCCATGTCATCAGTTACCATATGAAGGATAAGCGGTTTGATAATGGATGAATTTATTTACATTTGCAACACACTAGAATATATGCAACTAACAGGCTGCATGTAACTAATGTTACCTCATCAGTTGTCCTTTATCTTAATTTAATAAAATAGCAAGGTGGCTCAGTGAATACTGCTATTATCTCTTATCTGATCCTACCTCTCTCCTTCTCTGTGTGTGTGTGTGTGTGTGTGTGTGAGAGAGAGAGAGAGAGAGAGAGAGAGAGTGAGTGAGTGTGTGCGTGTGCGTGAGTGAGTGTGCAAGTGTTAATAAAGCAGGGACACATCAGCCTTGTGCTTGACTGGCAGACTACTTTTCTTTCCTGGATATATACAATATTGTTGGGTATATATATTTTAAGAGTAAATACAATGCTTTTTAAGGGCATGTACTGGGTGCCTTAGAAAAAATGAACCCAAAGTGGTTTGAAAATTTACAAGTATTTTTAATGTTTCAAATCATATTCCCTAATTTATACACAGTAAATATTTACTTTAGTGTTCTACTCTGGTGATGATGATGATGATGATAATGATGATGATGATGGAGGTGGGTTCTCTCTGCTGGGAGGAAATGCACATTTGTAAGTGACCATGTGAGGCTAATAACTCTGTCTGGTACACTGCAGTGTGCTCACATCCTTCCACAGGTCTGTAAGTGTCTGAAATACTCTGCATTTATATATTCATCCCCAGGACATGACTTTTAACACATCACATTTCTGTCATTCCTAGTTGCTTGCTGTCTACAACACACTGCTCTTAAATGTGGACTCCTGACCTTCAGAACAATGGACAGCCCACTGTTACATCTGTCCAATTAAAATGTCCTTAAAGGCCACATGCACCAATGAGAGGCCTTTTTGTCAGCAGTTCAGAGTCTGTGCTCTCATCAGTTGCAATTGTGTAACATTAACCACATCCTCTTTCAAGAGCTCTTATAAATTATTTCCTCTGAGCTGTTACTTTGGGACCATCTTACAAATTAATTAGCTATTTATTCATAAGCATTCCAATGTTTCAAATAATTTTCTGCCTTTTGAATAAACAAAGTATTATGGTACCGTTTACAAGACTGTAGGTTTTTTTTTTTTAAGACTTTCATAAAACGGGTTACCTAGCAGTCCACAACTGTCAGTGTTTTTGCTAATTAATTTTTATGTGGCGATGTATGAAGGTGTAACTCAACAGTTCAAAAGGTGTCTTTGTGTCTCAGCTGCTTGTAGAGGTTTGTGTTTTGTTGAGCAGCGTGTGAAGTTTGTGCAGTCATAAACAAAATAAAGCCAGATTCTCAGCTCTGCTGAGCATATCATACTGAATAAATACAGCATGGATGAACATCTAATTGTGCAATCACTGTCATGCATTTTAAATGGCACAGACACAAAACACTAGCGATTTTAGTTTACTGGATGGCTTTTTCTATCATAGCTGATCCTAAACTAAATGCACAGTTGGCACATTATGGGCTGTTTCATTCAGGAGCCATATGACACCATATAATCGTGGATGTCAAAATTGACCCATCTCCACAGTTTCACAATCAGAAGAGGCACAAGGCAGCTCACTCATGCCTGAAGTCAACCTGTAGCGATTGTTAATTTTAATGTCCACTGAACCATGGCTATTACCTATATTTGAAAAATACCGACACCTTATGGCGAAAAAATTAACATTTTAACAAATGTAAAAAAAAAAAAAAAAAAAAAAAAATTTTAACACTATAAAAATGTTCTACTTATTTGTGGAATATATTAGCAATTGTGAATTTACGTATACTTGTGCGTACTGGGTTACATTTTTTTGCGGATTGCCTTTAACACGTTTTTGACTATATTTTACGTATTGAATTTTACGTTTATATTTGTGAAACGTTTTGATACAGTTTTAGCTGCATAAAGCAGACATGGTTACACACAACAGGTTTTCCACTGTGAGGACTTTGTGGTGTTACTTGCATTTCTGCAGATCACTTGTACAGTAATGTACCTGTATAGATCAGCGTCGTTTTGCTGTACAAAACACCTCAATGCCTACTAATTTATCAGAGAAATCCCAAAGCACCTTTTTCTATGACTTGCTCTTCCAAGTTATATTTTATTTTTCCCTCCAAACCAACAACTTAAAGTGTGCTCACCTCTACATTGTAGCAGCAGCAGTCTTCTTTTCAGAAAAATTCAGAGAAGTTTACAAATGTAATGAACTTAAAGCATAAATATTGCACACCAGTAGCTAACTTGAACAGCAATATCACCAATTTCTCTTTCCTTTCTCACAGTCCTGGTGACGCCAAATATTCCTGCACACTGCTAATAGAACAGTGCACGCCGGTTTTGTATGCTTTTCATCTTGAATTGAATATAACACAGGGCCGGAACTTATACCATCTTCACTCAAAAATTAAACATGGCGCCTACAGTCTAGCAAAGAAAGGGTCTAGCTAGTCACGTCACTGAAGTAGTCAAGTACAGCTGAGGGTGGAGTCCAGCACACTTCTGTCCACCTGAGCAGGTCCCATATAACATGGTAGAGCACGGCACGGCATGGCTGTGGCAGTGGAAAAACATTATTATGTGCCTCCTGTTCCTGCTTTTATAGACATGTCAAACTACACTCTATATTTGTAATTTCGTAGCTCTATAAAGAAATCAAAAATAGGTTTTGAATAAATGAGTACTGTTTACAGTTTGCTATTACAACAACCTTATGATGTAGACTCCTGTAGATATATGGTGCTTCAAGGGTCTAATATAAAATTTATTTAGTAAAACAGCTAATAACAGACATAAACCAGCATAAACTAATAAATGGCTGGCAAATCTTCAGTCATTTTCTCATTCAGTATTTGATTGCCGACTAAAATGAATACAACATGTGGACAGTTGTATTCAGGAAGTCCTCCCCCCAACATAGCACAGCCTTCTGAAAAAATGAATGAAAATACAAAACCATCTAAAAAGCATGCAGACCATCTTTTTTAATCAGATGCATAAGGGCTTCAAGTGAGAAATTTCTACCAAGGCTAATAAGAACCTTAAACGTGAAATTCAAACAATAAGAACATCATGCATCTTTGAATGTGAGTCACATTTGCAGAAACAAACCAACAAGTTCAGCATTATATATACACACACCTATAAAACAACAGGAAATATCCTGTTCTTGTTTGTCAAATGAGTTTTTCCACTTCAGGAAGTCAGTCTTCTCTCATTATGGAAAACCTCCAGCATCATCATCAGTTGGATGTCCTGGTTTTTTCTGACAAACATCTCATTGAAAGTCATAAAAGTGAGCACCAGAAGTCCTGTACTCTTTAAAAGCTTTTGCGACTGATGAAGAGGATGTTCGCCCACGTGAACCGTGTGAGGTTCATTTTAAAATTAATACGTTGTGCATCGTCTCCCACGTAAACACAAGCGAGTCTGAAGTACGTTCTCCAACACAGTTACCGAAACCAAAATCGTCGTGTGTGTTTAACATCACATGTGTAAAGAGAAACAGACAGCAAAGGAGAGGTACCCCACACACACACACACACACACACACACACACACACACACACACACACACACACAAAGGTCCTGCAATTTCCCACCATACTCAGATGTACAGGGAAAAAAGGATTTTAACAAGAAAAAAATAAATAAAATAAAAAACCAAGGAAGCTAAATTATGCATTATTTTTTTAACAATTTTGCCATTTTTTTTCTTACCGCAGTAATTTAAGTGTGCTATCTTGGAGGGCCTGTAGGTTACAGGTCAAGCTCATTAAGTGTCTGTAAGCATCATTAAGCTTCACACAGACTTGTCCCTCTGTCTGTCAGCGTGCAGATGAATATATTTTTAACAACAGTCAAGAAGGAAAAAGGAGAAACAGAAGAAGAAAGGCCCGTTACTTAGGAGCAGACAGCTCCCTCAACGCTGCCGGGAGTGTCAGCGTCTCTGGTGCAGACGTTTTTCGTGGGCGGTCTCTGGGCACTGCTAGGAAGTCGGGTGGGTCTCCATTAACAGGTGTAGATGGGGCACTAGCAGGAGCACTGCGGGTGGTGGGCATGTGGGACACTTCGTGGATAGCAATGGCGGGTGTCACCAGACCAACCTTCTCATTGGTCGCTTCTTGCGTTTCCCGCTCGTACTGTCGAACCTCATCCATTGACATGTCTGCCAGGAAAGAGTAACAATTTTACATTAAACATAAAAGCAAAAAACCAAAACAGATTGTCTGAAAATGAAAAATTTGGATTTCATTTATCATACATGTAGCACACTGAAAATCAGGAAAGTTCACAGCCATAGAAACCTGAGCTCAGTTTTTAGTAATGTATTAAACACATTTAATTAAACAAAATTACATTATGTGTTACAGGTTCAGTCCATAACTGGAAAAAAATTGAAAATTTATGAAAACCATTAGGCGAAAAAACTTAACATTTGGTGCAAATTAACTCTTAACCACAAGGTGGCAGTATAAGATATACAGTACTACCTTGGCAAACATTAAATCAGCGTCTTTAGTCACAGCACGCATTAGACCCCTGCAACAGATATGATCAACAAAACCTGAAAAGAAGTGAGTTAATAAATGAATGGTGAAAAAGTAAGATCAATATAGGAAGAAAAAAGTATTAAACATACATGTTCAGGGACTACCTATGTCTCCAGGTACCCGAGCTTTAGGTGTGTAGCTTCCTGCATCTGACTCTCAAACATACGAACATCTTCCACTGTCATCGCTGTGGGGAGGATGGGACAAAGTCCACTTTATCAGGCAAAAAGAGGTAGGGTCAAGCCCTAAAGGACAGCACTAGGCCTTTTAGGAAATAACATTCATAGCAATGGTTATTGAACAAAAAACGTAACAGAAAGGGAGGTGGTTTCTCCAGCTGCCCTGCAAGAGAAGCCTTCACTTCTTTACTGTTTTCTTCCCTGCAATGGAGTGTAACCCAATTTAAACCTGTCGACTGTGAAACATCTGCCTGAAAGAAAGAAATGTCCAAGAAGATTCTAAGACCTACATACAAATTTGCTAAAATCTTACAAAAAACACCAAAGAGGTATAGCTGTTTATTTTTGTTTATTTGTAAATGTATTGTGTGTAAGACTGTATAATTGTAGTCTGACTGTAAAGAACCCAGGAAGAATAGCTGTTTGCACTAATGGAGATCTTGAATAAAGAAAGAAAGAAATATTTAATGTTTGCACTGGATATGCTATATTATCTCAAAGCTTTTAAAATCTTGTTTAAATATTTAGTCTCATTTAATAGAGCCTGGAGCAGGACGAGTACATTAACTGGCTGAGTCACCCAGCAAGTGCACAAAAGAGCAATTCTTGGTGCTAAATCTATTTGTTCCACATAAAAAATGCAGACTATTTTCACATGGTGCACACCAAGCAATTTGCATTCTAAAAATTTTCCCCCCTGAGAAGTCAGGGCGGGGGATTTGTCAAGCGGCAGGGTACGAAGAGGATAATCACACGGGTGGACAGGCTCCGTAAAGATGTGAAATCAAGCGTTGATGTGACAGGAAGTCCTCGTTCAGGGCGCGTGGCACCTAACGGAGGCCAGTCTGCACTGACTGGACTTCAAGTTTTTACATTCTGATGGTCGGCCCCACGCGTCCCCATCAGCAACAATGTGCAAATGTTATGCGTTTCATGCTCACCTGGGTGTTTGGTTACCACAGGCTGCGACTGCAGGACGGCCCAAGCAGCACCATGCTGCCTTACGTTCCACGTTGCTCAACACTCGCCTTTGATATGATGCTGCTGTTATTGCACACCTTTCACCTCAGGGTTATTTTGAACTCTCCTGACCTACATCTGCCTCCTGGATGGCAGGTTTACCCTGAGTCCACAGTCAAACCTGACAAGAATCCATTTCTTTTCCCCAGTCTGGGTCTCAGAGTGCATCACTGAACTACCTCAGCATGACAGTGATTTTGGTGGAGAAATGTGTGTGGGTGTTACAGTGTGTGTGCCGGTGTCTGGATAGCCCTCACCCGGCCTGCTGCACTAACCATAATTCACTGTGATTAAGGTAAAAAAATGACACAAAGGAAGGACTGGTTTTACGGTCCATACACACCCTCTGCCATTCATGCCAGTTTTTTAAAATCTGCCACTAAACTCACACATGCATTTTCAGCTAAAAGAATAACAGTTCGGTCAAGAAACGCATCACAATACTTTTATTTTAAACTGTACGTAAAACTGAAATTCATTAGTCGAATGTTACAAAAAGCGTGCAAGCAATATCACAAGCGCCAGTCCGTGAGGGAACACGGGTTCGGGCACAGCGTTTGTGTGCATGCGGCAGCAGCAAAGGTACGGGTTAGTTTGTGTGTTAACGTCACAAAAGGAACTGACCATGATGAGAAGCTCAAGATGCACAGCTGTGGGAAAGAAAACGGTGAAGAGTCGCTTTCAAAGGCACAGCTGGAAAGACAAGGATAAAGGGGTGAAAAGGGTCCATAGAGATTAGCTGTAGAGCAGCACTACACCGTTAGCAACACAGCAGCGTCTCCTGGAGTGCAGAGGTCAAAGGTTAACAGAGCGGATAGAACGAAAATCATGATTAAGAAAACAAAAAAATATATTTTATATATAACAATGATGTCATAATAATTGTGCATTAAACCATTCTTCCAAACATTTTCTGTCATTTATTTATAGAAAGGTGTTACAAAGCAAAACACATTGTAGATGCATTTCTTTTGCACATGCTTATTAACTGTCACCCTTGAGAAATTAACGAGGATTAGCGTTTAACGGACCAAAGCGAACTGTAATTAAAAGCAAGGATAAAGCACGCCGTCAAAGTGCTAAAAGCAATGCAACACAGCACACGTGTAGAGAGAGAGAGTGAGTAGAGTCCATCCAGGAAGTCATGGTGAGCAGGCTGTCACATAAACGTTAGATGGTGAGGAATGGGGGGAGGGGTGCCCTTTGCCGGGCTACCTGGAAGGCTGGACTGAACCAGATCAGACCTCCACCATGAGTAAACACATCCTGGCTAAACAACAGAACTGGGAACTGCTCATTCAGAAGGATACTGACCGTACCACTCATCCACCCAGGCAAATGCCTGTCGATGTCCAATGAGAAGAATATCCCTGATGACCTGAAAAAGAAAGGGGGGGGGGGCAGAAAGAGATTGTATCAAAGAATGACCAAGACTGTACAAAGCCAACATCTCAGGCAACAGACTGTTAGCAACAGCTAATATCTAACAAACAAGCTGTAAGATAAGTGGTTTCACTGGCTCATTCAGAACTTTGGTATTGCCTTGACATCCATGACTTCCATACTAATACTACCAATTGCTTAATCCACCAACCACACAAGGTTGACTAACAGCCAGCACAGTATAGCAGAGCACAGGACTACTGCTAGAAATGTGCCAAGATGCTGATGTACAGAGCCTTCAATCTGTGAAGAGTCCCTTGTGTAAAGGGTCATTGCCGCTATCTTCATAATGAGGCCCGCCCGGTAATTACAGGCTGAAAAGAAGATCCAGGACTATATTGGGACAGGGCCACCATGAGTAGGCCTATAACACGCTGAAATCCGATTACTGACAGGGAAATGGCCTCATAAACAGGCAACACACAGAGCACAGCACACTCACCATCACCATTCAGAAAGCTGCAATTGTTCAGGACCAAACACCACAACTCTCTGCCTTTGCAGTCTCTCATCCATACCGTTCCCCCACATTCTCCTGTCCCCCACCTCCCCAGAGTCTTGCAGCCTCTTGTCAGTCCACCCCCGTTCTCAGCCTCACCCCCCCCAAATTGCTCATTCCACACAGATTATTGGGTAATTCCTCCCGGTCCAGGCAGCAGTACTGAAAATGGGCAGCTCTGGTCCCAGGATGCAAGGAGGGAGCCTAAATATAGTCTCCTTTTCACACCTTGAGGCACCGGGTCCCAGTTTATTATGCGAGGCTGTGACCTCCGCAGCAGTTTTCTATTTCAAGATGAGGCACATAGGAATTTGTGCCCTCCACCTTTATTTATACCCTCCATCTCCTTGTATTTGAAACACTGTAGTGCACTGTAGGTTGCTGGCCCTGTTGGGAGGAGGGGTCTAATTGTCACATGACCTAGCAGACACAGCATGGATACTCATCATCCCAAGAAGATGGAAAAAGCAGATGACAGGCTCCCCCGCCTCTGGTTTCTCATCAACAGTCATGACGTTATAAATGTACACTGGCATTTAGGGGGCCCCGACACAGTGAGAGCCACTGACCAACGTCAGCGCAAGGCAACGGCGATAACTGAAATAGTTTATTGTTTCCTTCTAGTCAATAGATATTACAGTTTAGCAACAGTCAATGATCACACGTTAACCTGTCCTGAAAACGCACTGACGGGGAAAGTGGCACTAGCTAACACACTCCACAGTGACGTAGGTGTTCAAATTCACGCATACGTCACGGGGAACATAACACGCTTGGACTAACTAAACTAACAGAAAAATGTAACGCAAACATAAATGCACACATTTAACATGCATCAGTCTTTGCATGTGCCAAAAGGCATTCTGGTTACAGTGTCAGTCACTACAGACAGAAAAAGAAAATATTAAGAAAGGGACACAGAAAAAGCCTTGTAATTCCATTTTGAAAACTGTGATAGTTCTGGTATTTAATGTTATTGGCCACTGTAATCAAAGCTGATGCAAATCACGCAATAAATAACAAAATGATAACCCACAGCTGCCATAAATCATTTCAATTCATGCCAATCTTTTAAAATCAGTACAATATACAGTTACAGCAAAAAGAACTCAACATTTTAAAAGCTGGCAGTGAGTATTGTTTAATTAGCACTGCCACAACAAACCACAAAGACCCATTAAAATTTAGCGGTTGCTTAATATAGTTCCTTATATATAGTAATGGGTGTATACTGCTGTTGATTTTCAATAATACATACAAAACATGTATGACACTAGACTAACATCATACATTAGTACACCTTATATACAATTCTCTTTAATGTTTCTAGAGCAACTTTGTTTGGACATAACATAACATACAAATATTGCATTCTTGGCCAGTGAGGATCAATGTACTCCCTGAAAAGGCCCTGCTGGCATTAGACAACTGACAAGAACATTCCAGCTGTCTACGAGCTCTGGATTTTATTTCACCAATTTAAGGTCTCTGTGCTTAAGATGAAAAACAACATGGTTTGTGAAAAGAATGGCATACTTAAAAGTACACCAATATCAACTCAAAGGCAATTAAAAAAATTCTCTCCTACAAATTCAAGGGCTCTTCTCTACCGCACCAGGTACTGAACATCTGGGAGTAGAAAACAGTATCAAAGCCAACAGTACGTGTTCCACTGGCATGAAAAACTGGTAGTGGAGCAGAATGACATCATCTGAGACCACCCCAGAGTGACAGTACATGTTTTCCACTTAAAAAGTAAAGCTTTTAATTCAGCAGACAGTAAAAATCAACATTATCCAAAAACAGGCAAAATGCAACATGTTGACTTTAATAGAAAATAAATAAAGTAATTGGAAATATATGTGTTACTCCTAACCATTTAACACACCAAACCAAAATATCCATGATTAAGATTTATTCCTTTAATTAACTCCTTTCATTAACTGAATACGATTAGAAACACCTGTGGTTTTAACGACATTAATCACAAATGCCTCTAAAATAATTACGCCCTCTACTTACCTAAAACCTTTTCTGAAGACAAGTCTATACTGTGGTACATAACCACTCTGCATATATTATTACATAATTACACTTCAACCAGATGATAATTAAAGCTTGGGTTTTTTTCCATTTGTTCACAAATCCATTATTATTCATTTCTGTTTACTTATATCGTTTTCAGAGTTTTGTAACTGCTTTTTCAAGATGGCAGTAGTATTTTATGTTTGCGAGGCACATTATTCAAAATGTCTGCAAGTCCCACCCCTAAATTCCAAAGTATCAAACAAGTACCACAGCTGGTTTGATACTTTAATACTGGTAATGTAAGAAGTACAAAAACATCCCTAATAAACGGGTACAACTGATCAACAGGAAGCCACCCAATTAACACCCTCTGATGGGTGGTACAGTGGTGTGGTGGTTAGCACTGTCACCCTGTACCTCCAGGCCTGGGGTTTGATTCCCACCTTGGGTCTGTGCGCATAGAGTCTGCATGTTCTCCCTGTGCTTGGTGGGTTTTCTCCGGGTTCTCCAATTTCCTCCCACAGTCCAAAGACATGTGGGTTAGGTTGACTGGTGTATCCAAATTGCTTGTTGTGTGTGTGTGTGTCCTGTGGTGGGTTGGTCCCCTGCCTTGCGCCCTATGTGTCCTGGCATGGGCTCCAGACTTCCCTTAACCGGATGATGCGTTATAGAAAATGACTGACTGACACACTCTGATGTAGACCATCCTCATGTCAAATGTTCACCAAGAGCACCCTGCACCACTGCAGCGTATCTACAGATTGGTGGTAGCCTGCCTTCACCATGCTATAGGTCAGACAGTGGCTCACGTTCCATGTGACAGAGTGCCACGCGACTACTGAAAAAACAAAGCTAAACACGTCAGCGCTACCATACCTTATGAACAAACTGCTCCACCCTGGTCTGAAGACCCCACACCTCGAACTTCACTGTGACCAGCTTGTAGGAGCACATGACCGGCATGCTGGTCTCCCTCCAGTCTTCTTTTAGAGGACCCCTCCCCGTTTTCATGGAGGAGAAAAACCTCAAGTCCTGGGGGGGAGACGCAATACAGTCATGGGGAGGTTGAAAAGCACAAACATCACTCTACAATCACATGACCCAGAGCTATGATCCAAGTTCCCACGTCCTTCATTCCAGCTGCCGTCTTTAGAAGCCGGCCCTAGGATGATGAACAGGAACCCAAAACCCAGAGCTCCAGCAGCTCAACAGCAGCTCGTAATTAACATGATGACTCATTCATTCACCGCAGTCCAGGTCATTAAGCCTTATGCTGTATGTACCACTGTAGAAGGACTCAGGGAAAATGACTCATCTTTCAGGTCACCCAGTCCAAAATTCTCACTTCCCTGTACAGTGATCAGTAATGGCATCGCTCGTCGTATTGTTAGAGGCCATCACGTAAAACCAAATGGGAATGGGCTCTGTGAATCTGGTGTTGCCTAGGAAATGTAGGCTTGCTGTTCATGCACAAATTCACTAAATGTTCCCAGTCCACAGACCACACAACATTACAGCGATTCTGCCGATTAAGTGCACTTATGTCCCAGTGAACCACACGCTTGTCCCTCATCTCTCTAACTGTTCCGGTTATAGTGGACTCAAGATGTCACGTGTGGTGCAGTATCTCACTGAACTAAAAATATCCGCGTACGTAGATGCTGATGCAACAGGACATGGGATGCATTGTGAAATGCACTGTGTCTTCCCTTATAACAGGAACACACAGACTTATGGGGAGGAAATGTAAACAAAAAAAAGACAGAGTCCCCCACCCCCCCAGTCAGTGAGAAGCCAAACATCCTCTGCTGAGCAGTGTGCTCTATTCACACTGGCATTATGGTTCAGGATGTCATTACATTGGATTTACACCATCCCCCTCGCGCTGTCCCAAAAGCTTCCTCGAAGCGCGTTTCCCAAGCGCACGTGTAGCTGGCTGAACATTTCCTGCCACATTTCGCTCATACATTGTAGACCATACCTCTGAGCTCCTGTAGTGTCGCTCGGGGATTTCATCATACGCTATGTCCAGAAAATCCACTTCCAGGCCACAGCTGCTTTTGTCCAGGTTAAAAACCTGTGGAGAGAGGAACTCAACGCTGTTACAGGTCGCCTGCCATGCGTGGGCTACAAGGTCCATGGTGTGTATGCTAACTTTAGCCCTTAGCATACATGTACACATGTTCCAGTTAAATAATAGTACAATGCTATCCAAAGGCTAGGTGTTCCTCCCATCTCACTCTGCTACACACCAGATCACACCCTCTTTACTTACATTTTCACTTTCCCCACTGTTGTCTTCATATTTTGTTTCTATGTGTATGGAGAATTTGGGCAAAAAAGAGCACTGAAAATTAAGAGAGATCAGATTACCACATATTCTGACAGATTTTAAAGTGAAACTTCAGTCACCCTAAGATATCAACATAACAGCACTCTAACCTCATCTTTCTCAGAGCACCAGGAAGTTGTGAGAGAACAAGGTCCCTACTGTACACTAACCTGACTGTACACACACTCAGGGTAAAACAAACACACCCCAACACAGTTAAAAAACTGAACACTTACTGTGTACTCTGTGCTCACACGGCGTCCATTAAATTCAGAGAGTGGGAGGGGGGAGAGAACACAGAATTAAGAAAGACGTTTCTTAACATAAAAACACATTAAACTGGGCCACCTTTCAGGCCTGTAGCCATTAAGGAAGAAGGTGTGCATGGGAAAAAAGTGTATCACATTTCAAAGAAAATCACAACATGTACTATCCAACAACAACTACTTAAAACATTCGCATCATATCCACAAAGAAAAGCCATAACAAGCAGACAAACAGAACACTGTTCATTTCACTAAATGTATGCACTTTGTAATCAGAACAATATGCCAATGCATCCTACAAACTTTCAGTTCAAATACAGTGCTAATGTTAGCTGGGCAAAAGAAAGAAAGAAAAAAACCGCAAAGCGTGTGGTTGTACACAAAGAGTACCGTAATATTTCATCTGCAGTAGTACAGAGTACTGGAGTGCTCTCCAGCACTTTACCTGTGATGGTGTATGGGTAGTAATTCCAGGCTTTCTCAGTGATGTAAAAAATGCGAGGCACCACAGCACGCGCCCAGCCTGGCAGCTTACTGCAAAACATGACCAATACAATCAATTACCAAGGAGAACAGCAGAACCTACAATTTTAATCTATAATAATAAATAGCTTCATTTTGACTAAAAGAAAAAAATACTTAAAATTACAAAAAAACCGCATAAACAAATTTCTCCAGCCATGGCACACATGCAATGCCCAATTAGGCATCTACTTGAATTCTAATTATAATTATAGTTTTATTAAAAGAAGCAGATAAATGACAGCACATGCAACAAGGGGCCTTTTCCCTGCTGCCCGCTAATGAACCAGGCTGCTTGCCAGTTTCTCCGAGAAGCTCGCCTGTTACAAACTCAAACGCAATTAGCTCTCTGTCAGAAGGGCAGTGTTGCCACCTGACGCTGGATCAGAAGGACCAGCCAGGCTTTGAGTTTCTTTCCTTGGAAACCATTCACTGAGAACTGACTGATCATACTTCAAACCTTCATCGTTTCTCAGTCTGAGGGACAGCATCGTTAGTCTTGGAGCTGAAGGCAGAAGACTGTGAAATCAACTCTTTGCGGAAACATTTCTTAATTCTTTCTTCTGCATCTTTGCTTCACCCAAGTATGGTACATAATGAATATCTTTATGTAGCCACTATGTATTTGTGCTGTATATGAGTGTGCCAGGCTAGTGTTTCAGTATCAATGTTAGACGCTGTTTCCTGTAGCTGATGATTTCCATGCCAGTGCTGGGGATGGTAAAATTCAAAGTTCATTATTGGGCTTGGAAAATTAGAATCAACATCGAACTACTTTTAGTCTCCACCTGACCAACACTGCGAACAGTTCCACTCTTCTATAGCAGATTAAGCAGAACCAAACTGACCTATTCCAGACTACAGAGACATCACTGGATAGCCGTGTGAAATCGATTCACTCAAATACTGTTCAGTTTCCACGCCCTAGTCATGAGGAGCTCTTGCCTCAGAACTGCACAAAACACTTAGCCAATAGCTCTCAATAACATAATCCTTCATTGTCACGAATCGGAGAAAGTGAACTCTCAGTTAGAGTGAAACCAACTTCCTCTCAAGAGCAGAGAGAGCAGCACAGACACCAGTTAATTTTTACATGAAGAGACCAGCTAAACTAATAACTGGTTTTTCCAGAATAGTATAGTTGACTACATTCTCAGGTTTCATCTGTAGAAAACAATTCTCCTGCTCAGCGCTAAACTCTAATCCCATTCCCTGTTCACAAGAAAACATACAACACAGGATTTCAGGAAGCTTCCAGAAACTCACGTGGAAAATGGCAGCAGAGGTCTGCCCCATGACTATACACACCCTTTGATTTATGAAGTCAAACGATAACAGCCATTTTAAGGCTAACAGCTGTCATTTAGCTAGAGCTAGGTGCAATTTTATTTTACTTTCCACCACTTCCTCCCCTGCCCACCTTTTTAGTTTGATTCCTTCAGTAGAACCCCTTCTGAAGGGGTTTGGAAAACATTAATTTCTTTCATTACAGTGATGTTGCCATATGTACAACCCTGGTGAGTGGTGGAGTGTAAATGTAAGGACCAGTGACTTTTTCATGCCATGAAAACAGGAGCAGCTGTGAAACCCCACACCGCAACTTGGCACACCTGCGAAGAGAAAACAGTGCACTCCACACACCCCTATACGTGCACACAGATCACAAACTCTGCTCCTTCTGTAAACAACAGCAGGAACCTGACCCCCCCCATCCCCTTCAGCTTGGAAAAACTTCATCGATTGCTAACATATTAAAAATGTAGTTCGTTACAGGGGCTTGCTGTGAGGGAAGGGTAAAAATAGCGCTGGTGAGAGATTTGGTGGTTTTCTTTAATAGCTCATGAAAAAACAAACAGCTCACGCCACAGATGGTCTCCTAGCAACAGGAGCCTTGCAACACAACACGCAGTCGTTGAAGGAGAGAGGAGGAGAAGGGATATAGTTTTAGAGGAGAAACAGGTGGGCAGAGGAGGATGAGGTGGGGAAAAAGTTTTTTTAAAGGGAAAAACAAAACCAAATGACTCGGCTGTTCTGTTCACTGGCACAACAGAACAGAATTAGGCTAGGCCTTCAAACTCTGACATGGTCATATTTTTTTTGTGTACCAAGTCAACATGTTACTATTTATTCCCCTATTTACAGGAGGCAGAGTCTCACAGGTGTAGCAGTATCTGCTAAGCGTGCTAAGAGTCCAGAGCCTCACAGGTGTAGCAGTATCTGCTAAGCGTGATAAGAGTCCAGAGTCTCACAGGTGTAGCAGCATTTGCTAAGCGTGATAAGAGTCCAGAGTCTCACAGGTGTAGCAGCATTTGCTAAGCGTGATAAGAGTCCAGAGTCTCACAGGTGTAGCAGCATTTCCTAAGCGTGACATGGAGCTGTTCCAAAGACAATGCAATAGATGGAACACAGACCTACACATTCAAATATATACTGGAAAAAATAATAACATGCTATTCGTATAGCCATCAAGGGGGTATTCGTTTTGTTTGGCAACATGGACGGACCTGTACGATGTGGAAAAACAATCTGATTTAAATTATGAATTAAGGGGAAACACTGCCTGCAAGGTTTTTCATTATAGCACTGTCACAAACCGTTAATGTTTGCCTTTGAGGAGTGAGAGCAAACAAAGTGTCAGTTATTACATTTGCCTTTCAAACACGACGTTCCATCCTGCTGTTGGCTTCTGTCTGGACAGCTCTGAGCCCAGAAACACTATCATGACTGGACACCTGCACCGTCTCGACTCTCTGTGGACCAGCCCATAGAACACAAAGTTCTGAGTGAGGTGCAGCGTGATGTCACCTGTGGGCTCAATACATACACACCCACAGGCACAGAGAAAAATAGCACAAACCCTTGTTCATAAAAGCATTTCACACCTCTGCTAAGAAGTTCGCTTTTTGTCTGCATTTTGAGAACATGTCCTGTGTAAACATCCCCATTCTCAGAAGGAAATAAATGGTATGTACGGATTATCTCACAGGTGAACTAAAGGCACAAAAATACAAAGTGAATTCATTCAGCACAAAAAAGATGTTGCACAACTGCTGCTAAGCAACCAGAGTGGTGCGTGGCCCTTACCTGGACAGGTGCACCCTCTTCTCAGTGAGCTGGCCCTCCCCGTGCACGGGGTCACAGTGCGCCTCGTTACGGATGACCTCCACTCCTTCTCCCTTCTCGCTCTCCTCATGACTGTGTTTGCTGATGGTGTACACCTGCCCGACCCTGTACTGGGGACAGGACAACAGACACCAGGTCATGACCGACGTGCGAATCGTAGGCACCCAGCATCACATGTCACAGTGCCCCTTCGCCAGTTTTAAAATCCACACGATGGAAGAAGGAGCAGGTTCCCCCTAGGTCATGAGCAGGCAGTCCTCACATTACACATAACTATACAAGACCTTTATCATACAGACATGTACTTGCATAGATTGCATAGTGAGAGTGGCCAATCAAACAAGGGTTAAGCAAACAGTAACTCAACCCTATATGTATCATATTTGCTACATAAGTTTCTGGGACTTCTAGGATTTTGAATTTTTTTTTTAGATTTTGTCAGAAGGTCCAAAAAACATTCATTCATTTTCCATAGCACTTATCCTGTTGAGGGTTGCGGGAAGCCTGGAGCCCTGCCCAGGAGACAGGGCAGAGCTGGGTGCCAACCCACTGCAGGGCACGCACACACACACACACACACACACACACACACAATGGGCAATTTGGAGACACCAATCAACCTAACCCGCATGTCTTTGGACTGTGGGAGGAAACCGAAGCACCCGGAGAAAACCCACCAAGCACAGGGAGAACATGCAAACTCCACACACACACAGACCCAAGGTGGGAATCGAACCCCAGGCCCGGAGGTGCGAGTGCTAACCACCACACCACCATGCCGCCAGTCCAAAAAAAAACTTCAATAAAAAAAAATTTGATTAATCAGGCTATAAGTTGATGTATCGGGCTTTATTAACATTAATAATGTGAGTGGAAAAGATACAGGTATAATGAAATAGCTAAATCTGCTATGATTAGAAACTTCTTGGTTAACAATAAAACAGTTTGATTAGCTTCTCAAGCAGCAGGTGCTCAGTGGGTTGATCCTCAAGGCTGATAGCTCTTGTATTTCGTGGACTGTAGCTGTTCGGGGTCGAGCCCCGGCTGAGCTGACCTCATTTACGTCTGTGTGTGACAAGTGAAAGGCGCTTTCTGACCTTCCCTTACAAACATCAACAAGTGCACCAAGCCCAGTGTTCATTAAATAAAAGATGAATCTTCTCCAGCTCTAGGTGCTGCATCTCAACTAACTGCCGTTAAGGAGCAACAACCGTGAAAGGGTCCTTTACATGTTCCTGACTCGCAGCATATGCTGCACTCTGACAAACACAGGGGGGGACAGAGACGTGCACGCTGAGCCGGCCCATTTGCCACGTCCCGACCGAGTGTTTTTCAGACCGATGTTGGAGCCTGACGCGAGAGCGGGCCTGAAATGGCCCATCACCATAATGTGAGCAGCTCTCAGCTCGATGGACGTAATAACGCCGTCCACTTCTGCATACCGGCCGAGCCCTGAACGTCAGCACCTGAATAACAGTGCAGACGCTGAGCAAGCTCACAACATCTGACCTGAAGTCTCCACGGTACACCACCCTGACGCAGCACAGGGCTCTCACATCACACCCCACAACTACAGACGTTTCTTACGATGCTTGAGAATTAGCATGAAGTACTCTTCAAACCGATGTGCATTTATGTCTGATAAAATGAACCTTCTGCAAACTTGAAGAAACTTTTGATGGAAAGAGGCGAAAAAAAAAAGTAAATCAAGTATTCGATAAACAAGCTGAAAATGGAGCATGTGGGACTTGTGTTAAAACACTGAAATCAGTGGAACATGCATGTCATAAATACACTAACGTGTTCCTGTATCTGTGTGTATCTTCTGACACAAGTCCCTCCCCTCCAACCAACCTAAACTTGTGGTTGGGGGTTGTTACAACAGGTACAGAGTTGCGATGACAGTCTTTATATAAGCACATAACTACATAACACCATGTGTGCAAATTGAGCTAAAATTAGCTTAAAACTGGCAAGTGTGAGCAACAGCTCCAGACTGTCTGCTAAACGTTACACGGCCCAAAATGAGGCGCTAACTTGGGCTCGAAGCTCAGATGGGGGCCTCACGAAGAGGCCCTGCCCACGGCTGAATCTGTCCAACTCCACCACCAGCGGGGCTGCTTAAAGAAATCGATGGCTTGGCAGGTTGTCAGTCATCTGCACGAAGCTTGTTAGAACTGAGCGAACAGATGAAAAATGGGGAGTCTAGAGGGAGAGACTGTTTTTGTTCCAAAGGACTGTGTGACTGAAGACAAAAGGATATGATTCTCAGCCCTTTCACGAAGCCTCCTTACTGAAGGAAACTGGCTAACAACGTAACTGGTGCACTAACCTGAGACACGCATTAAGCTACGCTCACGAGTCCGAAAACCAAGGATAAAGCACCTTCATCTTCAATTATGTCATTGATACAAATGGGTGTCAATGTGATGCCTTAACAGTTTCCATAGAAACCCACATTTCAACAAAGCCATTAGGAGTCTAAAAGAATTGCAACAAACAAACCGTACGTTCACACAGAGGTTTAAAGAAGTTTTTAAACATAAACCCACCTACCTATTCTACCCCTGTTACCTCCCCCCACAACTGAACTCATTCCTGCATCATCCTTGACGTCACTGTTGAGCTAAATATAGCCCCAGTATAGATGTAGTAATGCTGCTGTAAACTTCTGCCATTGGTCAAAACCGTGGAAAGGCGTGGCTGCAGCAACTGATCATGGTGATTGAAAGGCTCTCCTGATAACAGGAAAGCAAAACTGGGCATAACACATCAAAGGAGATGGACTAAGCCGGAGAAGATAATGCGATATCATCTGTCTTTTTGTTAATAGCGGAGAAACGTAAATGACAGTGCTGATCTCACAGCTGTCAATCTTCTGAAAATTACGTCAGAAAAGTGAGAACATTGTTTGATATGGGGCTCACGCTGAAAGGGAAAACGTAAGGTTTCTGAATGGTAGTCTGTTAGAGTGTGAAAACACCACTGGGCTGCAAGTAGTAGAAGTTCATGCCACAAAACCAGGCAGCAAACTAAAATATGTGCCTTTAACAGGGAAGGAGCAGACGGAGGTGCACAAAGTAGGCTACCCTATAATGAAGTAATTTTCATACAGCTCCAGTTGGTGGGAAAATTAATTAACTACCAAGAGTACAGGTCCCTTGACTACTCTGCTCCAGGTTTTCCTACAACAGACACCAGCATTCTCCTAACAGCATAACAGCCATGCTGTATTTAAAAAAAAAAAAAAACTCACCATGGCAACCATGAGAAAAACAGCAGTCACATGAATACCAAAATGTCCATGCATGGCAGCCATGTGTGGAATCATAGTGACCTTGCCGTGACTCCTTCAGCGTCACAAAATGTTCCTCCTGTCGGACAAAGTCCCTCGGAGGCGAGAACATGACACACAGGGGCTCTGTGTTCCAAGTGTGGGTCCCTCAGGCAGAAGCTCCCGTTCACTTACAGGATGTGGTGCTATAGTATGAGTGGAGCCAATAGTTTAGCGCTACATCGACACTCCTGTGGCTTTTACTCTAATGGCTAGACAGGACACAGTCCTCGCAAAATCAGCCTCTGCTCTTTTCTTGTTTTCTGTTCTAGTTTTGCCAGAAAAGCAAACCGTCTCTATGTTTGCTGTTCCATCATCCTCTTCCTTAGAGTACTTCACTGACTGCTACGTGGTCCAGGTTACCTTTGTGCTCTAAATGATGACAGGTAGGAGCCCGTGTACCTCTTGGTGACTTCCATATGACTTTTAAACTGCCTGAAGGGAGGTATCAATCAAGTATCTTTTTGTCCAGTGAGTAATTTAATATTAAGCAGCTGTGAATACTGAGTCTTGATCTAGCCTTTTATCTTATGAAACAATACAAGTGCACAATGGTCACTTGGCATTAAATTTGCCTTAATAAGACTGGTTCATTTTAAGTAAGATGAAAAATGTGGCTTTTCAGTAAGGAAATTATTATGTTCCAGACTTTTCATTGATATATCTACCAGAGATTGGAGTTTCAGAAACATGACAAAAAAATATTGATTAAAAAAAACATTACATTCTTTACCAGAGACTATGTGCTGTAATGGCAGAGGATGTAACAGTCAATAAATTCAATTCGCAATTTTTTTAAATTAAATTTGTGTCATCCTTAGAGTCCAGTTCAAGGTAGATCTGTAACTCCTGCCTCATGGCACAACATGTTCATTTTCCCCTTCAAAACAGCTCCAGGATGAAAACATTTAAACAGATTAACTAAAATATGCGTCAGAACTGTGATTTTTGGATAATGACCACTTACACCATCTCAATGGCAGCTGGTATAAACAAAAGACAATAGAATAAAAAAAAGTTGACAACTTGGATGTGCTTAAAACATCTCACACCGGTAAATTAAAATTTGACTCAGTTATAATTTGACTTTTGAATTTGTTTTAAAAATGTGAACATCTCATTACACAACTATGTCAGAATGAAGTTCAACAGATGCAGATTATGTGAAAACACATTTGAAAGCATAACGTTTTACTGACTACAAACGTGGAATTAAACACTTTCTGAAAGACTAGCTGAAAGGAGAAGGGAAAAAAAATCAATGCCAGGAGGGGCCCTTTTATCAACAGTAAATGCATAATCAATAACAATTCAATGTTATTTTATTAAAATGGCCACTGGAGGTCTATAGCTTGATGTTATTTAGCCTGGAAGATAAACGTCCTTAAACGGAACAGCATGTATAGATCAGCTGAAGAGCACCCTCCTCCTCCTCCTCTGGCTGTATGCACATTCTGTCCTGCAGACAGACGCTTCCATCACTGGAACATTACCATAAATACTGCCACCTGACTGGAAATGGTCAAGACTGCCCGCATGCCCACCTGCCAGTAATGGCTGAGACTGCCTGCATGCCTGCCTGCCAGTAATGGCTAAGACCACCTGCATGCCAGCCTGCCAGTAATGGCTGAGACCACCTGCATGCCCGCCTGCCAGTAATGACTGAGACCGTCGGCATGCCTGCCTGCCAGTAACGGCTGAGACTACCCGCATGCCCACATGCCAGTGATGGCTGAAACCGCCTGGATGCCCACCTGGGAGGAATGGCTGAGACATTCTGCATGGCCTCCTGCCAATAATGGCTAAGACCACCTGCATGTCCGCCTGCCAGTAACGGCTGAGACTACCCGCATGCCCACATGCCAGTAATGGCTGAAACCGCCTGGATGCCCACCTGGGAGGAATGGCTGAGACATTCTGCATGGCCGCCTGCCAATAATGGCTAAGACCACCTGCATGTCCGCCTGCCAGTAATGGCTGAGACTGCCCGCATGCCCACCTGCCAGTAATGGCTGAGACCTTCTGCATGGCCGCCTGCCAGTAATGGCTGAGACCACCTGCATGCCTGCCTGCCAGTAATGGCTGAGACCACCCGCTTGGAACATTGGA
>JABJVR010038919.1:32388-70506 GCA_025773905.1 Chitala chitala
ACGCCAACATCCTCTGTCCAATCAACGTTAACGGGAACGCCAACATCGTCTGTCCAGTCAACGTTAACGGGAACGCCGGCATCCTGTGTCCAGTCAACGTTAACAGGAACGCCAACATCCTCTGTCCAGTCAACGTTAACTGGAACGCCAACATCCTCTGTCCAGTCAACGTTAACAGGAACGCCAACATCCTCTGTCCAATCAACGTTAACGGGAACGCCAACATCGTCTGTCCAGTCAACGTTAACGGGAACGCCAACATCCTCTGTCCAGTCAACGTTAACTGGAACGCCAGCATCGTCTGTCCAGTCAACGTTAACTGGAACGCCAGCATCCTGAGTCCAGTCAATATTGTAGGTTGAAAAAAAATCTATTTTTATGAGGGAACATAGAAAAAAATTTAAGCGATTCTTTTTTCTTTATTTTATTATTTTGTATTCATTTGGTTTTGTGTTATAAAACCTTTAGTTTTATTTATTATAGCTTCATTTTAGTATTTTTGCAAACTGTCATTTTTTATGTTAGGTAACAAGTTTGTTGTTCTTGGAATGCCATGCACAGCTCCTAACACTAGCCGCATGTTGCAGCATTTACATTCATTTCATGTCACCAGAATGAAAAGATCCGCCAACTCATCCGCCTCATGTTCCGTACAGCACCAATAATCTCTTTCATGTAGTTCAAAATTGAGCTAAATACCTTGACCAACAAGCATCAGCTGCTTTTCAACACTTCTGAGATAAAGTTCACTCCATTTAATAGCAAAGCAGAAGCCTCTAAGACTGTATTTTCCCATGCCTTTCCCTTCTTGAAATGTTTATTTGTCCTGCTTCACATGTACAAAGATTAAAGATTGCTTTGACAGCCATTGCTCTGCAGTCATTTTACAGCCTCGTTTCAGGTTGCATGTTTTGCCTTTCATCTGATGTAGAACAGTAAACGATGACACACTTGTACGGCGCAGCACTACCTGATTCAGCTTTCAGCACAAACAAATGCAAGACGCCACCAGGTCAGAGAACAGGAGCATGCAATAAAACGGGTCAGTGTACTACTTGGCAATAAACCTCTGAAAGCAACATGCATCATCATTATGCCATATAGTTTTTTTTTAACCAGACTTTAAGTGTCTCACCTCTTCCACAGTTAGTGGCATGCAGATGCGGTATTCTTTCTGCAGCATGGTTTTCACTGACTCAGCTCAGCCAAGGCAGACTCGTGCTGGAGAATTGACTAAACAGTCCACGTGTTGAAGCAACTTCACGCGTCATCTAAAATAAACACACCAGTGTTATAGCTCAAGCAAAGTGAAGAGGAAAAAAAAACTTGATTGCCCAAGTTCACAGAAGACAACCAGACAGTCTACGAAGGTTGTTATAACAAGACCCACAGGTATACAACTATGATGTTATAATTTCTGTTTATACAGAAATAACTCTATTAGATCAATCGATGCCAACATCACACAAACACACAATTTGTTTTTTTTTTCTTCAGACACAAGGGGAGAGCAATCATTCCTCAGCTAAGACAGAATACTAGGACTTGCATTCACTAGACTTAATGCTGTAAGGATTATACAGCAACAACTTCAAGAAAAAAAAATCTACATTGTCATTCACTTTCAGTGTTTCAAAATAGGCAGATGCGATCCCTTAATGTAAGCCCTTTTCATCTACAGTAGGATCAAACTTATGATTAACGAGACAAGGCTGGTCGATTTTTGTGATATTATCTTCCGCAGTAATCAATACTGTCTCGCACATACGTAGTACAACTCAAAGGAATAATACTTATCTTCCATGAACTCATGTTTGTGATATCTGCTTAAGTAACTTAGAGTCGTGGGGAAATTACGATATCTAATACAAACTAATCCTTATAAAGATGTAATTAAATTGCTAATTTAAAATGTTCATTAAGACGTTCACTAAATTAAGACAACGAGATCTGTTGTCAATCAACGAGATAACGTTGTCAAAATCGCACATCGAAGTAGTATTGCACAACATCCGACATACAGTACAGTTTTATGCGTTTATATGAATTAAGTTGTCTTAAGCAGCCTTTCATACAAAAGGTCACTTTCCGTGCAATCTTGTTCACAAACTCACCAAATCGCTGCATACATTTCCGTCTTGTGTCACCGCTGCCTTCGCTCTTGCTTTGATATAGACAGTTCACACAAAGGCAGACTTATGCGAATGAACTGCTCATCAGAACTGTACTTTGGCAGAGTAGCAGAATGAAAACTCTGACCACATTGCTACAATTCCGCTAATTCTACATCTGCCAAGCGAAACGTCTCAGTTTAGTTATATTAGTTTAGGACGTTTTCCGTACTTCAACATCTGATAATAACGTGATCGTGGTATGTTACTTTGCGTGAATACAAGGTTGCTCTTTTAAACAGTTCCACTGAATTACTGGAGCCCGGCGCGCAAATCTACTATCATCAGCATATGAAATCTCAGCGCAGCAGCCGTCCCTTTGTCACAGTATAAAGCAGTACAGTTTCGTCACCGTTTGTCCCTTCTAATGTTCCTCCCAGTCTGTAAGGTTTGAGCTCTACATACTGACCTCTAGTGGCAAATTAAATACTACAACTTGAATCGTCTTGAACGAAGAAGACTAAATTCATCCGATCCGTTCCCAGACCTCCCTCTTCACACTGAGAATCAGTCGTGGAAGCAAATGTTTTTTTTTTTTTTTGCTCTGCAGACTTTTGATTGGTCGTTTATTTGATAAAAAAAAGAACACAGCCATAAAGCCATGATGTATTTAGTAATGCATAGATTTTTACGCCAACAACACACAGTAAAGTGTAAATGAGCACATGTGAAGGCCTGAGACTTAACATTGAAACCGAGCGTTTTTCTCATGTTCCATCTTAATGTCGGAAAAGTTACTCCAGTTGAACTGCAACTTTACATCGAGTAGTTTTTGTTCAAAATGCTGGCTTACATATGCTCTATGCCTTAATTACACAGGTTCCTTTCAAAATTTTTGTTTGTGCGAAATCGAAACTGACAGGCAGATTTCTTGTGAAATATAATTTTACATGAAAACATGATGATTTAATGCAGGGGTGGGCAATCACTGTCCTCGGGTGACGTAGTGCTCGGAGGGTTTTGTTTCAGCCCATTCATTCGATCTAATGTAACCACCGTCCTAATTAATATCAGTTACATTGTTGCTTCTCTTCGCTCTTCGTTTGCATCGGTTTGTGCCTAGTTTAACTTTATTGAGAAAACTAGTTACAGAGCAGAAAGTTTAAAGTGAGACTCTTGTGCTTGAAGATCTGTAACATAATATGTAAATTACACAATCACCCTATCTCCAGAATCATAGTACAAAATGTCTGGAAAATCAGCACATTTTATTCAAAACTGTAATCATTAATTGTATTCAAATTGTAATAATTAATGAACAGGAGAAACAGGTGCCAATGACAAAGAATGCTTAATTAGGAGCAGTGACTTAACGATAAATCGATCAAAATATACCACAACTGTTAAATGTTACAAAGCAACATCAGCAAGTTTTTGTCATGCTTTAAAAATTCTTATTAAAAATGAATAAAGCTTACTGAGACTTTTGAACTGACACAGTAATTATACAAAAAAGTCAATAATGTGTAATTGACATTATAGTTCAATTAAGAGCAGACACTGAAGCAAATGACTGAAACCAATGTGGCTCTCCAGAACTGATTGCCCACCCAGTAATGACCCTGGGTCACTTGGTGCCCTAGCCAAAATTACATTTGCACCCCCATCCCCATGTGAAGCACAATGTTTGTGTGCTTCTCAGGGTACCCCTACGCACAGAGGGCGCCCCTAGTGTTTGCCTGTATGGCATGATTTAATGTATTTGGCCTCCTCTTTTGGCAATATGCATTCTTAGTCAACACAATGGTTCTGACATTTATAGAACTTCAAAACGCTCGTTAATTAGCAAATGCAAGGTTTCCACAATGAACAGAGCAGTGAGCAACGAGAGCTGGCACACTGACATCACACTCGTCAGACTTGTCGCCCCCCTTCTCACCGTGCTTCCAAGGTGACAGCTCCCATTGTTCATATGAGTTCTTTGCACACTCAAGGGCACAGGCTACCATTTGTATTTTGTCTGTTACAAACACACCGATAAACACGAAGAGGCCCACTGTGAGTGACAGTTTCCATGTAAAATGATAATAATAAACTAACAAACACAAAGTATTTTCTGCTCAGCTCAGTAATGAACACTCTCGCTTCACATACACCAGTATTCTCTAGAGCGGTTCAGCAGCCCCACTTTGAAACATAATATTCACCAAATACCGAGTGAGTGACTGATGATGGAGCACCTTTGGTCATTCCAAGATGGAATCGATGTCTTGGTTGAATTGGAGCCACTCCTTTTCCTTCTAACCTTGGGGCGCTTCACTCGATGATGTTCTGCGTCAGTCTGAAGCTTGTGACACCTTGAGGTTCCAGGCACCTTGAGGGGTGACTCTGGGCCTGGATCCTCCTGTGTCTCACCAGTGGTGAAACATTATTATTAAATTTAACACGCTACAACATCATTTACACGACACCTCCTGAAAGTGTAGTAATATTGTTGGCACTTACATATGCTGAATAACATAAAAAGCATACTCTAATCAGCTATTTTGACAGAGCACCAGTTACACAAGCATGTAAATTAGCAGGTGTGTTTAGACTCTTTACTGCTTGTACACTGTATTGATCTTCAATAAAACATGTAATTCAGTATTTACAGTAAACATACTTAATGAATATTGGCTTGCAGGTGAACACTAGGTCTGTCTGAAAAGTGCACCTTTGAGGGAAGACTAACAGTGTGCCTCAAACCATTTGCCATAATTTATATAAAGAGCCAGGTGCACAAGCACATGACCTATATCTATTAAATGCAACTTAATATTTGCAAAGGGTGACACTGCAGGTTATTTTAAATCTTGTGATAGGTGTATGAACTGGCAGAATGTCAATACCTCTCTTATCAGCTATACCTTTTAACTCTTTTTTCTTTCCTCTCTTTCTCACTCTCTCTCCCTCTCTTTCTCACTCACTCACATGCACACACACGCACACACACACACACACACACACACACACACACACACATACACACACACACACACACACACACGGAGCCATGTAATATGTCAAAGTCCTTCCTGCCGATAGGGTGCACATGCTAGATGCCTGGTCCCTAATGCTGGTTGGTGACTTGCAAAGCGCTTTAGAGTCACCTGGGGTCAACATGCTGCCCTCCTTTTCATTAATAAATGAAGCGTTTCTCTGCTGTGGCGGTGTTCTAATGAATAGCAAGCACGGATAAGCTGTCCAGGTGTATCTCCTGACTCAGTCTAATTACCTGTCAGTTTACCCCTCTGCTCGGCGGGAGCTGTGATCCCCTTATCCCTGCTGGATTCTGTCAGCCTGCTGCAAAATATTCACTCGCCATTGTTCATCAGCTCAATGCAATAAACGGAAACTTACAAAAGCTGCTCATGGCCTTCTGTTTGCCAGTTATTGTCCAAAGGTGACAGCCTCTATAAATGAAAGTGCTGCTGGCCTGAGGCCAAAGTGAGTCAGGTGTAACAACACAAAATCAAAGGGGGATCCTGAATTAACAGGTGTAGCAAACACTGCCGCTGTTTTCTGTCGCTTTCTCACGGTGCGGAGTGGTTAGTGATGCCAAGTTCCATTTAATCACGAGGTGTCAGGCGGACTACGCATGTGCACAGCACATGACTACAGCACCTCCCAATGACCTTTCATTTAAAGTCCCCCGTTTACATGAGGCTAATTACCAAATGCTAAATACACATTGCTCCACCACGAATAGGAAATGTCGAGAAGAAAATGGCCCAGCATGTGACTTTCTGTTTGGCTTTTGTCAAGCGCACTCAACACACACAAACACGGAACCACGCATCGTCACTCACCGAAACACAGACATTACATACGCTGACAGAAAGAAAAACATACCAGAGAGACACAACAGAAGCACACGACACGATCAGACGCACTGGAGGTCTTTAATTCTTTCTTGTCAGAGAATGAGTGCAATTTTAATAAATATGTATGTGACACTTTTGAGCACACACCTGGAAGACGAATCTTTAAGTGACTGAATTTACAGATTAATAGGTGGGAAAACTTGCAGACGTTTGTTTTCATTCTGATGAGCCATAGTTCAGTGTGATCTCTACACACACACACACACACACACACACACACACACACACACAGGCACTAAGGAAGTCATAAATGAGTAGAAAAGAATTTAACCACTATCATGTAAAGCGCTTTGAGGCACGCTGTTGCGAAAGGCGCTATATAAAAATAAATTGAATTGAATCATGTTGGGGAGCTGCCTTGAGCATCAGCCATCTTTCAAAGTGACCTGCACAGCACACAGGATAAGGATCCATGCACACTGTGACACTGACCTCATGCTGAGAACTAGATCAGAAATGTTCTGGGCTTTCAGCCATAAAGTTTCAGTAACACAATTGCTTGATCACTGTGACGTCTGGTGATGCGTCAGCCTATACGCGGGAGCTCTTTTAAGTTGCAATAGTAGAAGGGGGGGTTGAGTAAACGAATCAGTGTTGGGTTTGTGTTGATTACATTGGAAGTTTTGAATAAACATTGGTTTTGGATTTGTGCTGACTACGTTGTAGGCGTTGAGTAAACGTATCAGATTTTACCTTTGTGTTGACTACCGTATGTTGGAGGTGCTCAGCAAAGAGCTCACTCGGGCTCTTCACAACATACACCATCAGCGTGCCACTGGACCGTGAGTTTTAGTCTAATATTCACGTATGGGAATGTTCACCAGGAATCAGTGCTCTACTGGAGGAGACCTATAACTAAAAAAACAGACCAACAGATGCATTAAAATACAACAACCTAAGACTAAAATGAATGCACTTTCAATAAGATAAATAAATAATTTTCCAGAAGCTACATTTTAGTATTTAAAGCAGCCACATATATCCATAAGTGAACCTCCTCTTCAAGGCGCAAGTGGTCAGGGACTATCTGAGACATCCTAGAGTGTGGCAAGGAACACCATTGATAGGGCACCAAGCCATTGCAGGGCAGGCACACACACATGCACGCTCGCACACACACACACAAGGCAATTTGTTGTGTTCAATCCATTACACACAACTTTATTGACAGTTTCAGGCTTCTACATATGTGTGCCATTAAGCATGTTGTGAGAAGTAAACAGGATAAACATTTTTTTAAAATACAGACTAAACTCAGTTTACACCCATTATTGTCATTTTCTCACAGAGAACAAATACTGACAACATTGCTTCTTCAGTCCATCTATTGATTAAAAAACAATAACAAAAGCTTTATATGTAATAATAACTAATATTTTAAACAATCAGTATAAGCTTAGCTACAAAAATAACATATTAGCTTCTCTAGCATGTACTGATCATATCATTATTTATAATGACATAATCAAATACATACTACATACAAATTTGATATACCTCACTGGCAGCAAAAACTTCAGTTTTCAGCAACATTTCATGGAAACAGAAAACTGCAAACTCCATCACACACATTAACTCTACACTTCTTGACAAACAGGAAGGAAAAAAAAAACCCTTCTCCATTACAATAAACATTGGTTCCACCAAAAAAATAGGAACAACATGACACACCCATTCCTAGACAGAACACCAAACAATGTGTGACACTAATGGAAACACAAAATGCCTTAGCTGACTCTGACAGCAGTTACACACATACATTACACTCACATTATGAGTCAGATAACAAAAATAAACACAAATTATTTGTGGAAAAAGGATAACTTTTACTTTTGCCAGCGATAACCTACTGCCCATGTAGAGACTTTGTTCTCTTATGTGGTTGGTCATTTAATATGGTACCTGCACATTCTACTGAGAGCCAACTGCTTGCAGACATTTTGTAAAATTAGCTTGTTTATCTTAGGGTAGCCTGGAGCACCACAAAGTCATTAGTGGTTTAGGTTTTGATTAAGGCCCCAAAGCTGATTGGCTGTTGTGGAGAAGGGTCACAGTGTCATTATGGTACATATAAAAACACAATATAGGAGCGTCATGTGGTCAGCTGTGTCAGACCAAGGCTGGAAAATATGTGTCCCTCCAAACATCAAAATGATCTGTTTTTCATTAACTCCGTTAGGTAACGTCATTGATCAAATCATCATTTACCTTTATCCACCTGTAGATGGCAATAAAGATGCATTGACTTGTCTCCATAAATGTCTCAGCTTTGACAATTACACAGAGTGGAGATATCTGAATAGGTGTAATTTAATTACAATACGTTAACATTTTTGTTTCACGTGATTTAACTAATAACTTTTTGAATATATGCACTTAGTGATTTACATTTGAGTATTTTATTTTCTGCCCCTTACCCACGTGAGTGTTAAAGTTCTCCAGTAGAACTATGGAGTCTCCTGTGGGGGAGCGTCCAGCACCCTTCCCAACATAGATGGAACTCCTGGGGGGTGGAGGGAAAGGGGGGACATGTCCTCCCCCTTCTGAAAAGTTGTCCACCCCCAGCATGTCACTGTAAACCAAGCTATGTCATTTGTGTCCATCTCAGAAATTGCTCTTGGGAAAATTTCCACAATGTACCAGACCCTTTCTTTTCCTCCTGCAGATGGTGGACCCACAGGGTGACAGTCCCTTGTAGCTCATCTGCTCTGTATCTGGCCAAGCCCCAGGGTAAGGTCCCAACCACCAGGCACTCACCAATAAGCCTGGATCCAAGGCGGGGCTCCTGCATCTTGTTTCCCGGCAAGGTAACAGGGTCCTTTGGTTTTTTTTTTTTTTTTCTTTCATAATGATGAAAGTAACAAGTTCTCAGATGAAATATGAAAAACTATAAAGACATCCTCTGCTATTATATGGAAATTACAGATGCCTTCATTAACTGATTTTTAACAGAATGCTTAAAATATGCACACACTGTCTAGATCTTAAACTCATAATATATAATAATAACACTTTAAGAGAAAATGAAATGCACACCCACATTATCTAATACCAAGAACCATCAATACCCCTGTCATGTTAAAGCCAGTACAATACTTTCAACCAAAGCAGGTAAAAAGTGTCTGGGTTGTTATGGGGACAGCCCTGAGAGGAGCAGCCATGTTTTTTTGTTAGCTCCATCCTCGCTGGTGTTTATTCTTATTGTGTTTATCTTGTTTCTATTTACATTATTGTTCTGTTTACTCCACTGTCAGGTCATTGATGTGCATCTTTGCAGAGGTGACTATGTAGCTGTGTGTGTGTGTGTGTGTGTGTGTGTGTATGTGTGTGCCCACGTTCACGTTTGTTTGTTTAGAATGGGTTTTGCATTCTTTTGTTGTTCACTTCTGATTCTGCCATTCCACATCAAACCACCTTTAGTAAATTTGACTTTGGCTCCGCTTCAGTAACCTGTATGCCCTTGTGTGGAATGAACACCTGAGCTGACATCGTCCGACTGGACATCAATATAGCACCATCCCACATCTCATGTCCATCTTCCCCAGTGTCCCGTCGTGATTACAGCATAGCCACTGTTCCCTGTACATCTCTTACAACACCCCTTAGAACCAGCGGCTCACTCTTCATCCACACAGGCAAATGTCTTCATTTCAAGACGCCTCCTTCCAAATGCTTTAGTTCACAGTTATTTGTGTGATGTAAAAAGTAACCCTTGGCAGGTGTTTAAACAAACACTTTTCTCCCCTCTTCTGTATCTGGGTTCATGTTGGCCTGTTCTGATTTGATTAGGTCCTAATCCAGAACTCTTTCATCACTTTTACATGGAGGACATGAATTGTGACCCAGTTTTGCTCATCTGGAATAGCAGCCAGAGGTAACATACATACGTTTGTATTTTTAATACTTATAGTGGGGCTACATACTAATATTTACCAGGCTACACACAAGCAAGTCTTTTAGTTACCTGTATTTAAAGTATTGTTGCATTACTTGCTTTCAGTTCAACTTCATCTTCTTCTTCTTTCGCTAATTCCCATGTTGGGGTCGCCATAGCGGATCATCCTTCTCCATGCCAACCTGTTCTCTGCAGCTTCCTCTGCCACCCTCCATGAACCTCCTTACATAGTTTCTATGCTGCAGGCGGTGAACACGGCCAACAGGGCACTGCAGTCCAGCCTGATGGCGGCTGTTGGTAACCTGGGCCGGCATGGAAAACCTGTTTGCGATCCGCATATTGGATTTGGTACATGTTTTACACCGGATGCCCTTGCTGATGCAACTCTCCCCATTTACCTGGGCTTGGGACCGGCACCTTGGTGGCTGGGTTCACTAAAGTGGCTGGGGTGCTTGCTTTGCTTTCAGTTCAACGCTGTCTGCTAATCTTCAGCACTTTATACGTGAATACCTCACTGATTGCTTCTTATCTGTGCCCTGTGGGCACATGATCTTAAAGTGCAAAGGCTAAACACTGTTCCATAGGCCTAACTTCACTTTTACAGAGATTTCTTAAATTGCCCATTTCAAGGATTATACGTATGGGGGCATGAGTAATAAAAACATGAATAAACAAATAAACACAATTAAACAATTAAATAAACACAATGAAACAACATTAATGCTCTCCTCATGTCCATTTTAGTAAAAATCTGGAGTCTCACGTCAGTCACTGAATAATGGTCAAGGGACTTTCCTGGGTTACAGAATAAGACATACAAATTATCCAAAATCCTGATAGTTCCCTTAATTTCACCTTCACCTCAGAACAACTACGCATCATGCAGTGTGTTATGTTGACTGTTACATGTTTACTTGAGCTCAAATAACATTAACATCCTGGGAAACGTATTCCAATACTTCTTTTTTATTACTGCTTAATAGAAAACGGGTGGACATTTTAATTGCTTTACTCAAAACAACCACAAGGGGGAGCATCGCCGTCATTAGATACACACGTTTTGACATTGTCCTACGTACAAAAGTGCGATGGTATCATTTTAACAACGAACCCCCAATTTATGAAACTACTGTAATTAAAACTACACTGAAACTAGCTTAAAAAGTAATTTTATCACATACTTGCTGTTTTGTAATTATACAATATTGTGCATATCAAAAATCCAAAAAAAGGATACTAAACGTGCCCAAGCCTTTAAATTACAAAACGGGACGTACGAAATAAGAATGTAGCAGTGATAGATGATTAAGCACACAATTTTATTTTACCGTGTAAACACTAAAGTGTGATTTAAATTTCATGTATTAAGTACTTTACTGCTTTCTGTGCGTAACGACGAATGAAATTAAGTATATATTTTAAAGAGACATTGATTATTAGCAATAAATAACTTGGTAACGTTTGAGTTCATTTGCAGGGCAATATTTCTTTTAGCATCGTGGCAGTGTCGTTACAGAACTTCCCAGAAATAGTGTTTGTTCTGTGTCTGTAAAATAACCGGTTACCAATCTGAGCAACTCTCTGGAGTTGAGTTCACACAATAACGGTTATCTTTTGTACTTCAGCTGTCCAAATAAAGCTAGGGGGAATTTCTCCAGCTAGGACTCCTCCTTTAACCTTCACAAACAGCGCCACTTCAAAGCGTTTTTGATACTCTAGAAAGGACCCTTTTAAAAATTCTTCAACTGTCTAACGTACTTACTCAGATCACCATTGTTTTACTGATGCATTTTTGCCCACCTTATGGAGTACAAAGTACAATCAACCAAAGACGTTTGTGGTAAGTTTTCCCTTAGATAACACCGCTGTCTTACTGAATTTGTGTCACATCCCGCCTGAAGCCACTCCTCATTAAGTCCCCCACGCCTGCATTGGCTCCCACGTTTAAATCAAGCCCCTTATTCAAGCCCTGTCTCAGAAAGCATGAAAAGGCACAGAGACAGTAATCCCCAACAGTCTCATATGGCTAATGAGGGCTACTTCAGTCCCTTTAGTCTTGGGGGGGGGGGGTTAGAATGGGTAGTGAGCTGCTGGAAAACTGGTCAAATAGTCTTTGACATAATGCTGAACCAACAGTAAATCTATCCATCTTGTAAACCCTGTTCAGTTGGGTTTGCAAGATGAATAGATTTACTGCTGTGGTACTGTTGGTTTAACTAACTAACTAATTGGGTGTAGTTTCTCCTATGCTGGCTTTTCCATCTTAACAAGATTTTTCTTAAATTTACAACTTCCAGACAATGACGTTGATTATTATGTGACCTTATCAAAAACAGTCACCATTACTCAGAAGGAAGGCAGATATTAATTCAAAATTTGCAAGATAGCATGACCAGATGTAAACGCAAGGAGACACTTATACCTTGTACCTCATAGTTTTACATATAGTCATTTCTTTTAAATAGAAGAAAACTGACGTGCATGATGCTGAAAGTAGATGGTGGTTACCAGATTAAAATTACGAAATTAGAAGCAAATGTTACTTACGAGTTTAAAAATACAAATTAATACCACATAAGAGTTAGTGCTTAATCATATGAGTTACACACAGAGGAGGGGCACTGGAAAATCCATGTTGTAAATCTTCAGTCAAGATGTGCTTGAAGTTAAGTTTTACTGTGGTCAATGTTTCAAGATGTTCCTCTATAGCATCATCAGGTGCTGAAAATACAAACATGCCAAAGACTGAAAGACTGTGTGAGTTCTGTATTTTGTTGGTCTGAACTTTTAGTTTCACAATCTTGTGACGTAAAATACAACCAAGTTTGCACTTGAAACTTTCCAGCTTGCAAAAGGTGATAAAAAAAAATTTAATCAAAGCTGTTCAAAAAAATTCAGATTACCACAAATAGAAACTGATTTTCCAACATCTACAGCAGGAGGAAAACAGGAAGTGGTAAGAAAGAAACATGGAAAAAATGTGGTGGCCATGACTCCTGCCGAAAGCTGATAGGATCGGGGTTTGTGACATCAGCGACTCAGAGCTTTCGTTTGTCCTACAGCATCACTCGTTCCCTATGAAAAAGCCATGGGGGCCAGGGGTGTAGTGGGATGGGGGGTGTTACAAATTGGTCACTGTGTTCTCTTTTACAGAGACACATGCTGTACAGTTCTACTAGTCACATAAGCCTTCTATCTCAAAAGAGTACAGTCATGATAAAGTCCTCAGTTCTCCAACAGCCCTTAACTACATAAAATTTTTTTTCATAAGTGCTGTATTACTAATAAACTTTTGTGGTCACAACAGTAACTGTCGTAAGTGGAAGTAAACACTGAATACAAACACAAACAAGTTATTTTAGAGGAAAACAGCAGTGACGTCAGATTTCAACAGTTTAACGCATCAGTTTTGATCGTACCGCTCCGTAATTTGGCAAAGTATATCGGGAAGATGTCGAGAGAAATATGTTGAACAGGGATAATTAAACAGCATGGATTTCCGTTCTTTCAGAGTTGAGTGAATCGTCGAGGGGCATACAACAACCAATCTGCAAGGGGGGCTGGACCCTTTCTGGGACTACCTAAAGAGAGGAGGTTTATCACGCGATTTGTTCCAGTAAAGTGTTAGAGATTGATAGACACGCTGCATCTAAGCCTTTATTCGTCCGAACTGGATTCCGCGCAAAGGCAAATTTCTTTGTGCTGGAAAATCTTTTTGTGCCTGATTTTATTTTAGATACAAGCAGTTCTGAGAATATATACTTATCACGGGAAGTATTTTCCCCCCTTGACAAAGAACTTCAGTAGTTTTAAGGCTGTGCGAAAAGCCGGACTTTCCTGGACCCGAACAATCAGAATGTCAGACCTTTCTGTGAATGATCATCTTGAGGGAATATTGTCAGATTTTGAGGGTGGGTATAAATAATTACGATGTAACAATATTATTAAGAAATAAGAGTAATAGTTGATTGTAACGTTAATTTCGTAATCATGCAATTAAAAATTGGTCAGCAAGATTTTAGATATAAATGTGCAATTTTTGCCCATGTGATAATTTTTTTGAATTGCGTAATTACTAAAAAAAGTTGTGGCTCATATTAACGAAGTACAGGCTGAAGTGTACAAGATGCTAAAGTATTATGCAGTAATCATTGCATGCTTTGGTAAACTATGTCTTCAACGAAATATGAGTTTTTATTTTATTTATTTATTATTTATTTCTTACACGGGGATCTGAACTGAACTCTTACCTGTAAAAGATAATACGCTTCTGCAGGCGTTTCAGGAGCAGTAGGTTATTTAACGGATGGAGTTGCGAGCCAACTGTATTCGCAACCGAAATTGGTACCGTTCATATCGGAGTTTAAAGCATAATGCTCTGTGTGTGTGTGTGTGTGTGTGTGTGTGTGTGTGTGTGTGTGTGTGTGTGTGTGTGTGCGTGCGCGCGCGCGTGAGCGCGTGCGTCTATGTATATAAATTATGTTTTCAGGTTTCGTTTTTGTGTAATTTACTACTTTTTCTGTCGTTGCAGTAATACAACATGAGAAATTCCAGTTACTTTGTGTCTACGATTTCTTAAACCTTTATTGATAATCTTTTAATGACACATTAATCCTAATGAGTATACTAAGTAGTGGTCGGATTAAGTAAATAGTTTCAGACATATCACATTGTATGTTACTCGGCATGGGTTATCTAAGTTTTCTGAGACAGGAATGATTTTGAATCTACGCTGGTACAGTTGACGGTGGTGAGCGCAACAGTTTAATATTCAAGGCAAAGTTTGGCGGAAATCCAGCTGCCCCCAAAGCTAGTTATTCACGCGCATATTTTTCAGAAAGAGTTTTTTTTTTCCTTCTTGAAAAAAGAACGAAAAAAGATATACCTCTGTCTAAATTAACCCTCAAAATCACCTTTGGTTAAGTGCAGTGTTGTAAAGCATAGTATATTAAAGTGAGTGGCTAGACACATTTCAAGTTCTACATAAGGTCCTGTTGAGCTAAATGTGTCTGAACACATTTTGCTCACAGTTTGACAGCACAGCTTTGTGTTTATCGGGTTTTATAAGGAATGGTCAATAATGTCTGTTAAGGGCAGTAGTTTACATACTGGGGCCAGAATTAGTGAAATATCCCCTGCTGCTTTAATGAATCTGCAAGCTTTTGTTTACAATCTGCCAACAAAAACAGTGTCTTGAGATCTTTCTTGTCAGTCACTCAGCCGCAGAACAAAGCCAACAGATACCAACAGATACTGAAGCCCTTTTGAGGACTGTCACACGTTGAAGGTGACCCAACACGTGTGATTCCTCTGCTTCCTCTGAGTAGAGTAGAGAGATTTGTTGTCATTGTTACAAAAACAGCGAAATTACAGAGCTCACCCCACACAGCACATTCACTAAGGTAATAACACAGATGACAGTCACAACAGGCACACAGAAGCCACAACAGGCTGATGATTGAAAGCATTGCAGTCAATGGATAAAGTGTGATGAATATATAAATAAATAAGCAATACGTATGTCAGTGAGTGAATGAAAAGTACGAGGACAAACTGCGTCATGCAGTGAAGCACAGCCACCAAGTTAGTTTCACCTTAGCAGTCTGAAACGTGTGAGATTGGAACAGCTGTTCTGCCCTCGGTCAGATTGTCATTTGGAAGGAGCCCCTAATTATAACAGTATAATCTTTTCACTTTGTGAAAGATGCAGTAGGCAAAGGGCACTCATTGACTAGGCCCTAAGGACCACAACAATGGAATGCAGGACCTCAGTCACTGGGCAGCACCCCTGTCCCCCTCACTCTCTTCTACAATTATCTCCTTTCTGGTCATTTGAGTTGGACATAACCACTTTTACCACTGAATATAGGTTGTTTCACCATCTCAGAAAAGGATTACCTTTTTTCAAGATGTCTTCCAGAAGACGTAGAGCATTTTGAGGTACGATACGTAGGGGCCACTGTCACTGGGACAGATGAACAAAAACAGGAGCATAGAGCCACAGAAGCTAAAGAATTTGTACTCATGCTGAGGGCGGCACTAGAGTAGACTATGCTGAAGCGTGCTTTTCACAAGAGCCCCTTCACCCCACCACATACCTGATTCCCTACTAGCCATCACAGTTCACAATGAAGGCAGCTGATCTTTAAACGGAGGTGGATGAATTCTGGAGAAAAGAAGTTCAGGGAGGGTTAGGGTTCATATTCGACCAACTGACCATTGTACTCCTTCATGTCACTGCAGGACAGGGTTGTCTCTGAGCTCGATGAGAACAATCATTAGTGTCTGCTTCCTGTCCAGCTCGGGACATCATTTATATCATAAAACTGTAAACAGAAATCAAGAGGTTTCCATCAGACACATGGCAAAGAAAAATAAGCAGAATAAAGGCTCAGGAAACAGAGGAAGGCATGTGCTGTGTAGTGTTGCCAAGCGATTCATTAACCATGAAAAAGAACACTGCTTTGGCAGTGCTGTTTGAGTTTCTGCTCAACACAGATACTTTTATACCATGATTGGGTAAAACTGGGTAGCATCAAGGTGCTCGACTGTGTAGGGAAAACAGTAGGATAAAAACGACTTTTATTCCTGAGGCTTCTTAACTGTGGAACCATATTAGTCTTACAAAACATGGAAAGCTATGCAAAAGATGAGTTTACTGGACTGGATATAGTTAGTATTATTGATGCACCAGTATTAATGTTTTTATTAGCAACAGGAAGTGTGTTTGATATGGGTTTCAAAGACTAGGACAAATACAAAATTGTGTTTTGGCCTGAGGCAGGAGTTTCAGCACTGCTGTTTCCATGGATACACCGTGAAATGGGGAGGAATTTCTGTTCCAGATGTGCACAAGTGGCTTGAGCGTGTCCGCAGGTGAGCGAGACACACCTGATGATCGCTTTGCCTTGTGACGGGGTCGTCAGCGAATGCCCGGGAGGAATGCATGCAGGATTAGGTGGGGGTACTGGGACTCATGGTTTTGGGGGGGGGGGGGTGCAGCAGGGACAGTAATGGGTTGTAAAAAAACTTGCATGCCCAACAGAGGGAACCCGCTCCAGCTTAGCAGTGTATGGGTGGGACTTTACAGCACCTGTGCACCACTCTACATAATGTATGCCTTTCCTCTTAAGTTAATGTGGAAAAAAAATAATGAGAACCTGCAGCTTAAGGAGACGTGCAAACAGGTATGCAGGTGTTCTTGCCCATGCAGCCATGTAGATAGGCAGCATTGTACACTCAGGGAAGTCCTGGAGCCTCCACCTACTAACTGCATGGGGGGTGGGGGGTTCATTGTAATATGTGGAATCAATCCTTCTCCTCAGCCAGTCACTCACCATGGTCAATAAATTGCAATTCTCTGGTCACCATGGTCTGGAAGTACTAGTGGTATTTGATTAATGGTGGATATCTGAAGTGGTACCCTGGTGCAACTGTCTACAATTGGCCTGTGTTACTAAATACTGCCAACCAAAATCTGCCCTGCAAAGTCAGTCCTGTGTCATTAAAGCACATGTCTCAGTGAACTGTGTAGTTAGTTATTAAGAAGGAGCCAGCCTTGCTGGATAAGTTCACATATCAAGAAGGTCCATCTTATCTAAAAAAAATCAAACAAAAATGACAAAATGTTAACAGGAAGGGCATTCTCATTATCTCCTCACCAGAAATGTCTTCTTCAGGGTTAGCACAGCTATGCTCTTTGGGGTTTGCACAGTTGTCTTCCTCAGAATTAACACAGATGTCTTCCTTAACGTCAGCATAGTCATCTTCTTCGGGGTTAGCACGATTGTCTTCCTGAAGGCTAGAAAAGGTATATTCCTTAAGGGTTTCACAGGACTCTCCCTCAAGGTTAACACAGTCATCTTCTTTGGGGTTAGCATAACTATGTTCCTAAGGGTAAGCACAGTCGTCTTCCTCAGGGTTAGCACAGGCTTCTTCCTCGACATCAGCACAGTTGTCTTCCTTAGGGTTAGAGACACACTGCTGTAGCACTTTTAAGTTTTGGATCCTGGATATGTAAGATTGGGTTCTTTGGTGGTGTGTTACACTCTCCTCACATTTTTAAGTCAGTTTACCTAGTGTCCTGTTATCGCTGTACATTGCAAGGCCCTCACCTAGGCCTGACAACTCTAAAGGTGTGACGTGTTACCTGTTTCTGGCTCCTTTCCACCTCGATTGTTTTGGAATACATGTTCATGCTCGTCAAATGAATTCCATCAACAATCTGTTAGCTGACAGTGAGTTGTAGCAGTCCCTAATTCCAGTCATACATAGTCTGCCTAATTGCATGTGGTTTTTTCAAAATCAGTGAAAGACCTAGCTGAAGATCTGTAGTACCACACAATGTCTCAATGGTATCCTTCTATGATGAACAGCCCAGGCTTGTGGGTTGGGGGTTACAGACTGCACAAAGTCAGTGTGTCTCAGGAAGGCCATGCTCATGGGAATTTATCAGCCATTAAATCTGCACAGCTGCCCTGGTGATGAGGGACTAACAGTGAATTGGACAGCCTTTACAGTGGACTTACTGTGCCGGCCATTAACCCTGTGGAACCCATGAGATGAATTAGGGATTCAAAAATTTTTTCCTTGTGTGTACAATGTTGTTAGGACCTCTTATGACGATTAAACTCAAAGGTTGACTCATAAGACAGTTTGGCAAGCTTTTACCAATCAAAGTAATGTATTTTTATATTACAGGAGTGTAACATTGGGTCACCTGGGGTTCGACAAGGTTAAACAGCTCATTTGAGTGGAACAAAATTGGTAGCATGTTTTACAGAAAATTATGCCCCGGCCATTACCTTACATTATGCTACGCACGACGGCGTAAACATGGTGCACCAGCTCAGGGATGACAGTGGGTGTTAACGAGGTTTTGTTGATGAGGTTAGCGGTACAGCGCAACCTCCGCCTACATCATCCACGTGCACGCCAGAGCCGCTTACAGCCTGTAGCCCGACATCAGAACCTTTCTGCGCAAACACATTTTAAGTGCATTGACCACACAGGGCAGCTACGCCCACATTCCAAACAGCCCCTTCCTCCATTTACAGCAGCTTTGGTCTTAGCTAAGCAGTGCGTGTGGGTGCGCGTGCATCTGGGGTGGTGTGTTGAAGCCCCATTGGAATTCTGGATCGGCATGTGGACTGCAGTAGTCCAAGCTGCCGACTCAGGACACCCTGGCGGTGAATCGAGTCTTTGTGCAGGAGGAAAAGTAGGAGTTTCTGACAGAGGCGTGCAGCTGAAAGGTCGAGTCTGCTGCGGGCTGTAATGCTTGGGAAAGTGTCTCTCAATGCTCAGGATATAAGCAGCATGTAACAACGCATGTGTCCTGCAGGGACCGTCCCAAGCAATGGACAGTGTAGTCCAAAGGCCGTGTGTTTAACTAGAAACCATTAATTTTCTTTTTTTAATGCATGAGCAACTTCAATGCTACAATGCTGAAGTTTTGTCTGTGGGGAATGAAGTCTATAAACACTGATAGCAGTTTGTTTAAAAAATGAAACATATGCACTTTGTTGCAATTTTGTTGGACTTTGGAACGTTCTAAAAAAACAAATTACAAGAATTCTTTACATCTGGACAACCTTTGGAGACAGTGAGCTTATCACTGCGTAGTGCCAGAGGAAAAGAGAGAGCTGGGGTTGTGCTGACCAGGTGACACCTAACCTCCTGCTATTAAGCACTGAAAACATAAAGATACTTATCTAATGGAGTGTTAGTTTACTTTTCTCTTGGAAATTTTTCTTCCTCGTCTTAAATACCCGACTTTAAAGGAGAATGATGAATGTCTGTTACGAACTGTTTAAACTTCACATAGCATTTGAGAATTTTCTTTCTGTGTGTAGTCTGTAAACAGGGAGTGTCAGGAAATCAAGCTGAATGCTGCTGCCATTGCTCCTAGAATGGCCCCAATGTGTTTCTTTCTGTGTTGAGAATAAAACTGAACGCCCTTCCTCCATGGCGGGACAGTGCTTGGCCAGTTAAACAGTAGACGGTTGACATCTGTGGCCAGGTGCTGACAAGGTCTTCCCAGCATTTTCTTTGGGAAGAACATGTGAGTGCAGTATGAGTAGTGACCCATGTAAGCAGGTCACATGACCCGGATATTTCTGCATGGCGTCAGACTGCAATGAACAGTCACTCAGGTCGGCATTTCAGCCATTCACTGAACAGAATTAGACGTGACATTATTATCATGCAGTTCTTATCCTATGGTTGTGTCACAAGACTTTTTCACATTATGAACTAAGATGCATCTCACCTGCATCCATGAACATTTCATATTAACAGATATGATGAAATGATATAGAGTTGATTTATATGCCTGAGTAGTGTGATACAGAAACCATAAAGACAATTTAATGTCAACCTTTTTGAATAGTTGTAATTCTTTTTAAGACCTGTAATTTATTCCTGTAAAATGCAGCTTGTTGCAAAAGGTACAATATAAAAAACTGAAATGAAAAAACCCTCTGGGGAGCACTGAAGCCCCTTACCTGGCCAGCCTACCTGTGCATAGGTTCACAGAAGTTCTAAGGAGAGTCACACTTAACACGCTGAAGAAAGCCATGAATTTTGTGGCAGGAGTTAATGCACAAAAGTGGAAAGGTGGAGGTGATAATCCAGAAATGAGTGTATGAGAATGGGATAAGACAAAAATAACCAGGACAATGGTGATAAAACACAATGTGGAATTCCTTTACACATTATCACATGCTTGTATATATATTTTGATTTTGTAAGGAACAAGTGTTTTTAGATCAAATTTCCAGTTTCAAGAGCGAGATGCAGTGATACATATCAAATCTAACTAAAACACCCTTTTGTGTTCACAGCACTAAAGAGATCATTTGACATTGAGGATGTAGACGAAATCCCCACTTACTCACCGTCCTCAAACCTTAGCTCACCTTTCAGTCCAAGCCCAGTTTTGAGCAGGGACAGTGATGGAAGAGGGTTGGCCAATCCACCATCCTGCCAGTCCCGGATTGGTATTGGACCCAGTCCCACACACAGTCCAGTGTTGAAGAACAGAGTGATGACCAGCCTCTCGTTCAACCGTGGTACCATTGGAGCAGTCAGGACCAATGGCGGCACCGGTTCTGGCATAGCCCGAGTGTCTTCCTTCCAGGGCAAGTTCAATCCAAATGGGTTCTCCTCATCTAGAGCAGGGAGCGACAATGAGAGCCTTCACAGCTCCTCCTCCAGCCTGGAGTTCCAGGGCTCCTCCAAACCAGGCTGCTTCTCCAGTACGTTGCAGAGCCCTATTGGAATCAGTGAGCATGGGCCTCAGCGGCTGGGAAGTCCCGCACTGAAGAAGTTCTCCTCGCATGGCAGCGTGTTTCACTCCGAGGTTGGCACAACTGCCCACCCGTGTGCAGAGGTTACAGGCATCAGCCACGCATCTATGCCTTCCCTGGACCTGCAGATTTCTGAGAGTAATGGGAGGAGGAGTGCAGGCCCCCTGGGTATGAGGTACGCTGGTGTGGCCCCAGCGTGGGGCGCCTCTCCTCAGTTGTACAGCTCTAGCCCCCAGCCTCCAAGGCCCAAGGAGCCTTCGCGGCTCAACAAATTCCCCCTGGACTTGGACAGCCTGGTGCCCAAAAGTGAGGGGCCCGCACCTGAGGGCCCCCCACCACCTAAGCCGCTGCCCAAGCCCCAGCCCAGGCTGGACGGTCCCTTGACTGGTCCTGCTGTGTCGACCCTCCATGCAGCACCTCTGGGGTCGTTGCCTGTGCCCAGCATCAGTGAGCTGCCCGTTCCCTTGTCTCCAGCCCAGTCACCACAGTTCAAGATGGTCTCCCAGCCGCAGGTGGTACAGCTGTCCCCTGCTCCGGAGCCTGGACCAGAGGCGGTGCGGCCAGCCACAGACAGTGTGGGCTCCATCCTCCAGAGGATCGCTTCCTTTTCACAGGCCAGCTCCACGGAGTCTAGGCCCAGGGAGAATCACCGTGGCAACGGGGCTCAGAAACAGGATGCGATCCGACATGAGAAGCAACCCCAGCAGCATGGTAAGATCCAGAACCGAGCAGTCAGAACATGTCCCTGCGCCGGTCACTTTAATTGTTAATCATTATCCATAGCGCTTACAGGATTTGTGTTTCAGACAGGAGTATGTTTGTGTTATGGGCTGGTATGACAAGCATCCATTAAAAATTAAGTATTAAGTCAGCCCTTCAGAGAGTTACACTGTTACAGGTAAATAAATTGCAAATGTGGTGTAATGGACAGGCCTATTGTATTTGGTATCCCAAAGCATTTGTTATGTCCTTCTGGTAGAACAACTGACATGTTTGGTCGCCCCTGAGAATGTCTGTGTTTATTGTAGTGCTCTCACCTTGCACTGTATATGACTTAATGAATCCTACAAGCATCAAAGTGTTCAGTACTGACACCAGATCAGCCCGATGCAATTGCTTTTATATCCAGCACAGCAGTTTATAGTTTGTGAATACCAAAAAAACAAAACAGTGATTCTTCACAGTGTACATCAGTGAATGTGCAAAAGTGAATCCCAGGAAATCAGAGAAGTAGCTCCTGTTTCGGGCAGGAGTCAAATGAATGTAAGGAACATCTGCTACAACTGAAATACTGAAAAAATGAAGAGTAACCAGTATGGAACTGAAACGTCTTTCATTTGACCGTATGCAGACATAAAGTGTTTTTACGTACAGAAGATATGCTCAAATGCTGGTAGCTTGTAACTTGTATTCAGGTGTATTTGAAGCAAGTGTTCATTGTTATACCCATTTGAAATGTTGGCAAGTTAAAACCGGTGTTCATACTGCCATTTTATGGATATAGCTAGTATGTGGAATGAATCAGATGACTGTTTACGGGTGGAAAGTAACAATTACAAATGCAATTACAAAGGCTATAACAAAGGCAATTAGAAAGAGCTTTCAGGATGAGCTATGCGTCATGCGCTGGTGAAACAGCTACAGCTACAGGTGTTGACTAGCACTGTGCTTTGTAAACAAAACCGCTCCCTGCTCGTGAGGGCCTACAGGCATGTGTTGTAACATCTGAACACTTCAGTCACAGAAGAAGGTTCGCACGGGGCTTTCTCAGGCTCCGCACCAACCCTTTTCACCTTTCGTTGTTTATCTTTGGGGGCTCATAATTAACGGAAGCGGGTGCTTCTCTGCACCAAAGAAAGCCATTATCAAGAAACGATAAAGTCTCTTTGCTGTACATTGTTAGGAAAGCGCTGCAGAGCTTTTATAAGTAATCGTGTGTCCTGTGGACAGAGAGCGACCCATTCAGAGGGCCTTCAGACCTTTGCGGCTGTTTCACGCACCCTGATAAAGGCGGGTTTCACTGTTTTTTTTCTGATAGAGCTCTTTGTTAAGGTGTTCTTTCTAATCTTATGGAAAAAATGGAGAAAACTAACAGTGGGTCTTCACTTGTCTTCTCTGGGATTGTGAGCACTTTTGTCTGTTTTTGCCGCATGGAGATGGGGTTTTTGTTTGGTGATGACACTTTCCTGAGAGCTCTTGCTCCATTGCAGTTTTTCACAGTGTAGGCCTCACTTTAGCTGCCCCAGTCAGTGTGCATGTTTAAATGTCACTGTTTTGTCCTAGCACTGTATTTTTCTTACTCTATCCAGGGCTTTATGGGTTCTGACTTGTTTTATTTTTAAAGGGTGGGTGTTTTCACAAGCTACATTTTATTGCCTGTTTTAGCTGCTGGAACATTTGAAGATCAGGTCAGCACATTGTCATTGTGCTTCCTGAGATAACAGGAAGAAAAGGTCATTCGTCTAATCCGAAATGAAAGACAGCTTTCCAGTTTACCCGAGTGGCCACGGAATGGGTGGAGCTTCAAATTCCCTGTTTTTAGTGCAGGCCTGGCTTTTTATAGATCAAACCTCATGGCACAATGAAGTGTGGCTACATGGCTGGAGGGCTTTCATTCTGTCAAGCTAATCAGACTAAATTATAACAAAATGAACATTTGTAGTTGCTTCCTGGTCGGTTTAGTCAGTTTGCCTTTTCTGGAATGCATGAAAAGAAAAGAAAATAAATACCTGCTCTGCTAGGATGTTGGGTCAATGTTAAACTTAGATTAGCTGGTTTTGCATCTGAACACGTGAACGGGAGGAGCATACGACAGCCAAGTGTGGATGTCATGAATGATACGTTCTGCAACACTGTGTCACATCTGTGGGAGAAGGACTGGGGATGCTTGTGGTTCGTTTTTGACTCTCAGCAGCTGGATTTGATGTGGAGCAATGATTGACGCTACGCCCACGATCTCGGCAGTGTTAGCAAGCCGCTTTCATCCACTGAGCCTTTGTTAGGGCCATGAGGTGGCCATGCTGGCTGTATGGCAGCAGAGGGAAGAATTTTGGCCATAAGGTTAAGTCTGCACCAGTGCCCTCCTCTCTCTTTAACTGGAAGCAACATGAAACTTCCAGAACTAATTCTCAGGGGAATTCCTCTTATCTCATGACCCCCATCGCAATAAGAGATGCAACTGAAAGGTGCACAAAGATTGTTTTGTTTTTAAGTAACTTAATGGAAACTCAATCAACGATCTCCATTTCCAAGAAGACAGCTGACCTCCCCCCACCCCACCCCACCCCACCCCACCCTTCCAACCCACAGAAATGAGTTCAAGTACTTTTCAGAACTGAAAGGTACGTGGAGAGCAAAGCCTCGGAGAAATGCGGGACGTCGAACTGAGATTACGAAGTTGTGACTCTGACCCCTCCTGTTCATGCCTTTACCATATTAAGAGCATGTTTCACCTTTTAACGAAGCGTGACAGCACTTAGCCTAATTTGGGTCGCTTCCACAATGGCTCGCACATGGCATGGATGTTGGAAGTGCTTGTTTATAAGGACTTGACTTGAAGTGGCTTAGTCTGCAAAAGGTCAGGGAGGCTTTCTGAGCACACGGGAAAGGGCTGCTTTTACGATACAATACACACATAAAACAGCATCAGTCCTCGCCGTAATGCACGTAGTCATTTGCATGATCTGAATTCTAAACATGGCAAAGCTTTGAACAAACCGCCATGTCTAGTTACATACATTAATTTTGTCTGCCTTTCCTAAACGGCTGTTTTCGTGGTCTTCAGGTTTTTACGAGTTGAGCTGTGGAAACAATAGCACAGTATTGTTCGGTTTAAACGTTAACTTGTGCAGTAGCGTCTAGAAGGTCAACAAAACCTCTGGTGTTTGTCTGATAGAAAACATCAAAAAGTTTTAGTGCTCTTAACTAAAATAAGAAATGTAATGCTGAAGATTTTTGTTAATCTATACTGAGATGCTTTGTAAATATCCACTCGGTGTGAACCTTTCACCTTTCAATGTTAGCTTTTGAAAATTTACAAAAGGTCCTTCAAAACATTGTCACTATAATATCATAGACATTTCACTAAACACAAACATCAAACAGAATGAATAAAAAGCATGGGTCTTTTGGTATTCTGTTGTAAATGGAGTAATAATTGTATCTATTCTTTTAGAAGAATGTAGCCAGGTTTAGTGAGTGATACAAATTTACTTCAATGAAAGAAAAATAATGCAAGTATAACTCTAAAGGTCTTTACCCAGCCTTCCTTAACATCCAGAAAGGACAGAACGAACAGCTTCAAAGATGTACAGAGAACATCTGAAACCTTTGTTTTAATCTTTTTTTTTTTCCAGACAAACATTCTTTACTGTGGTTAAAGAGCCCTCAATGTAATCAAAACCATTTAGCTTTCAATTTTTTGTTAAATTTCTCCTGATTTTGGCTATTTTACTTGAATGTGTGTGTCTGTAAGTGTGTGTTAAACAGAGTGAGAGTGGCATGTAGAGATGTTTCCAATTAACACTATACCATAATGCTGAACGCATGAAACTGCAAGCCTAAAACCTAAAGTACTTCACTACAAGTTTCATATGAGGAAGCCATGAACGATTCCATGACTGCATGATGGGACTACGTTGGTGTAGGGCTGTCTGCTAGTGTAAGATCTCAGTTAGGATGGGGCTTAGGCTAGGCTGACTGCTATCTGATAGCATGGTGCTGTCTGGCAGGATGTGAGCCTCCACTACATTGGAAACCAATAGCTGAGATAGGGCAATGTGTTCTTGTGTAACTGTTATCGTGATCGTTAAGGAAACAGTTCTGCTACCTGAATGTAACCCGTTCAAATCTCAGTGTTGTATCATTGGGTCATTAATATGTTCTAGTAAATCACGACTGCTTGAACTGCAGCATTAGACTGTGCACATAACAGTGATAAGAATAGCATAGACTCAGAGATGAGAGCTAACTGAAGGGGAACGTAATGAGTGATAGCTATTTCTGTGGTTACATGTAAACACATTCACTCTGTCAAACCAAATGAAAGCCAGGACACACAAGTGTAATTTGCTAAATTTAAGGAATGTAGTATCAGATGACAGGAATCCTAACTTCCCACAGCCAAACGCTAAGGCATCTCAGCTAGATTTCTTTGCCAGCTTTCAGACAGTAGTACATTGTTTTCAGGTTTCTCGTCTACACTTTGGTGTGGTCTGAAATAACTGTTTGCCTTGGTCGTGGAGTCTTCTCTTTCATTGTCAGGAACTCTCGAGTGCATCTACAGCTCTTAGCTTCTTTAGAATATATGAAGAAAATATGTAGAGCAGACTTTGCTGTCACATGTCTGACAGCTATACTTGTACCTTTCAGTTGCTCTTTCAAGTCTCTCAGTTCTCCCAGACAAATGAAAGAAGTGAGTTAAAAAGCACCAGAAAGCCATTTCACTGAGAAGAGTAAACGTTTTTTTGCACGGTCATGTGTTGAAGCCAGGTGACAGATGTGCAGGGTAGCACTGCTCTCGTGCAATCCTCTGGATTTCTTCACTTGTCAGTTAGGATTTGAAATCTATTGATGCTCCTCACAGGGTTGGGAGTTGGGATTCAAAGGAGGTAGATCTGAGTGAGGCACAGAGGTTATGGTTAATTAGTGCAGTGTGAGCACCTAAGTTCTGATTACATGTGGCACTGACAGACAGTCCAGTTTCCCTGCCAAAACCATGATTCTGTCTCACTTGAATGTCTCTGGACTGGTAGAAAGATATAGTTGATGTTCATCACAGGGCAATTTGTCAGTCTGTCCACCCTTCATTCTCTTAAACCATCCTTCTCTTGTCTCCTCTGTGTCCTTTTTAACTTCCCTTGATCTCTCTTCCATCCTCTTTTTTGCTCCTGTTTTTCTCATGTTCTTTCTTGTTCCCTCATTTTCCCCCTCCCATTTTTGTATCTCACTCTCTTTCTGTCTTGTTTAATTTTCTCTTCTTCTTTTGACCTCTCTTTCTGTCTGTCTCCTCTTACTGTCCTTCATGTTTCCTTTCCTTCATTCTATCTCTCTCTTCCTGCACCCCTCCCCCCTTTCCTCTCTCCCCCAGTTCATGTTTGAACCTGCCCAAGACATATGGGGGTCCTTCTCTCCCCTGTAGAGCAGCCTTTATTCTGGATTTAATTACAGTGATTTAGGGAATAAATTCTTCCTTAGCAGATGTTTTAAGCCAGCCTACCATTATCCCCTGTGGCACAGACTGCACAACAGGTTCTGTTTCCTCTTACATATTCATTGCTTTGAGGTTGCTTCTGTCCGTTGTCTCACTGTTTGCAAATCTGAAGGTTTTTATAACTCTAATTAATTTAAACAAGCACTGAATTTTAATACATCTAAGAAATGAGGGAAGAATCTCTGACAGCACACTTTTTTAAAACATTGTTCTGTATGATACAAATTTAAACTTATAAACCTTAAGAAAAGAACTCACCTGGCATTTACAGAACTACCAGAATTCTCAAAACTGCTGGTAGTTCTAAGTCTACATTGACACTACAGAATTTGTGATGGTTTATCTAATTTTCACATATGGTTGCATGGCAACTGCAGTGCATATGAATACACACTGAACATTTAAACTGCAGATGTTAGGTATTGTTCAGCAGTACAGCACAAGCGTTCAGCAGTACAATACGTGTTCAGCAGTACATCACAAGGGTTCAGCAGTACAACACAAGTGCTCAGCAATACAATGTGTTCAGCAGTACAACACAAGCATTTGGCAGTACAACATGTGTTCAGCAGTAAAGCACAAGAATTCAGCTGTACAGCACAAGCGTTCAGCAGCATAACGTGTTCAGCAATACAACAGAAATGTTCAGCTGCACAACATGTGTTCAGCAGTACAGCACAAGCATTCAGCTGTGCAACACAAGCATTCAGAAGTACAACATGTTCTCAGCAGTACAGCACAAGTGTTCAGCAATACAACACCAGCGTTACAACATCACTCATCAGTGTGTTGCTTGTTTTCAGACATGCACTTTTTCGTGACAATGACATGAACTAGGTGTTTTCTGCTGCTTCCAGCCAAACATTGTGCGCTAAAAGCATGTGCTAAAATGACCTTTAAAACATTTGTCTTCGATTGGGAATTCATTGTCACTCCGTTAGCCCATTAGTCTAAATGGCTTCCCTCTGGTTGAGTTCTGTTTCTCGAATTCCAGACCATGATTACTTTTATAGCAGCCATGATTGTTTTAAACACAAAACCCAGTTTCTCAGAAAAACACAAATCTGCTGGACAACATGAAACATGCAGCAGAACAGACCTGCTTTGGGGCACTACAGAGCACTTTTATGGTTGCTCTCTGACTGCAGTACTTCTAAGATCTTGCTATTGAAGCATCATGTCTTTTGTAGACTGCTGCCAAACAGGAAAGTTGGGTCTCATAAAAGGTTTTTATGTACATTTAGAGCCAAACAAACTATAAAAGTTTAAATGTGCTGTAGTTCTGAAGACCAGAGCAGACAAAATAGTGGGTTTATTATTATAGAACATCTGCATTTTCAGTCCAGCTAAATTATCTGGGCCTTTCATACATCACACACCCCTGTCCTCTCAAATAATCTGTGATAAAAGTGTGTACTTGTGATAAAACGTGTATACCTGTGATAAAAGTGTCTACCTGTGATAAACGTATCAGCCTTATCTACCTCTTCTCTGATATATATTCTTTTCTGCACACCGTATTTGCAAGGATCATTTCAGTTGTTCTAACTAAGTCACTGCTGGATGAAAGTTAAAGGTTTTGTTAAACTATGATTCACCGCTGATTTAACCATGTCTGATAAAATCTGATACAATAATAATCTGAAAAATCTGTTTTTTTAAATCGAAGTGTTTTTTGGATCTTCTGAAAAAATACAAAAAAACTTTTTTTTTTTTAATGCTGTACAAGTTCCAGAAACTCATCAAAGCAAATATGATACAGATGGCGTTACAGGGTTAATTAAAAATATAAGCACCCGCATGTTGTATCTTCTTTGTGACTAGTCTGTATATCAAAAATCACAATTATAATTCCATTAATTGAAATGCAACAAAAATATAATATGTTTATGTTAGACCTGTTTACTCAAATCTCACCGTAAATTAGTAACATCACAAAGAGCATGTGTTGTGTGGCATGATGAATAACTCACATTATCTTACTGTACATATGCTAATAAAAGATAAATATCAGGCCACCATGTAAATTAATCCACTGCAATCATCATGTCATCAACATGTGACTTTTACAACACCTGTTTTAATTTTATCTCTGAAGATTATGTTTATAGATTTGAGAGCTCACTGTGACCATCATTTCCATAAACACAGAAGAGCAGAACCCTTCACCTGTGCGACCACACGAGTATTGGGAGTCGGTATGGAAAATGGGTGTTGGTACCACCCACCTATCAGGATATAAGCCTTCTTCTGTGAATCGCTAAATGTTCCGTGCATATAAATGACGATGTTGGGGTTTAGACATGAAAACGTAGTGCTGGATAAACAAAAATCTGAACAGCGAGGTTACTGAGATTTGGGTGTATTTTTAAAATTAATTTTCTGAAATGTTTCAGCAAAATTATTTACACTGTGCAGGCTCAATTAACTGATTTATAAAAGTTAAAGGTTTTGCACACTTTTAGTATTAAACTTCTGCTTTTGCTTTTGAAGGGAAATCATACTGAACTTCTCTGTAAGAGACAGCAAAGGCATTTGATACAAATAAAGCTGAATGTTTTCTTGTCCGAAGAGCAGCTTAAAGGTTCAGCTTATCCTGCTACAGACTACTTCTTAGAAGTCTTTCCTTACTACCACTGGCTGATAACATGGGCTGCTGTAGTGGAATAAGACTGCTAGACCGCTTTAGTAAAAACCCCAGTTTGTTGGCACAAGTGATAAGTTAGTTCCCCAAGCAGGAGGACTCGGGTCTTTAGCTCAGCAGGCTAATCCTCTTGTCTGGTAACTGTGCAGTCTAAAGCTGTGAAGGTTTTGATCTTGGCAGAACCTCCCCCATTTTAATGTCATCACTACAATGGCCATCTTTGGGAAGCAGAGATCTTGGAGTATCACCAGGTAAGTTGCTGGGCTCTGGCTGTGACAGAACCTCTAAGATGACCTTTCACTGGCTAACCATGACAGTCGTTTCCCACAATAGTGTTACATAAATTCTGTTTTCAATAACAAAGCTGCCTTCTCAGATCAGAGCTTCATGCCCTTCTGCGTATTGTTTCCAGAGCAACAGCAGAGGATGCAGAACATTGTTGGCCTCAAGGTTTCTCTTTCAAAGATGCTTCCTCACATCTGCAGTGTATATCCTGATTCAATTACCATCCCAGTTGGATTAAAAATAGCTCTGCTACACAACACTATTTTCTTAACAGATAAGCGCATGCTTTGTAATGAGTTCAGCGTGGCTCTTCATGGGAGAAGTACGCCGAACAGGACCCGAGTCCCGTGCAGTAATGATAACAGGTGTGACAGTGGCTTCCTCATCTACCCCACAGTACAGCCTACGACTGTCCACCAGTCAAAACACCACCTGTCTGATGATCACCTAGACACATAGATGGGGGAGATAAGCAGGTGAGGTACTGTATGCACTATGGTGTTTACCTGCAGTGTTAGGTTAACCATCTGGGGTGTTCAGGTTTAGGGCCATCATATTTACATTTATTCATTAAGCACATGCTTTCATCGAAATGTTTTACAGCAATATTAGTTCTCTGCATTTAGCCCATCCCCCTGGGAGGAGCAGTGGGCAGCCACAAGCAGTGCCTAACGTTTGAGTGCCTTGCTCAGGGACACAAGTGGCGGCTGAGCTGGAACCGGGAGACTGTCGCATCCCATCCTGAGCCACCAGGAAATCATATATATATAGACACACACACACACACACACACACACACACACACACAGATAGATAGATATACTTTAATCATCTCCACGGGTAAATTCCGTTGTTACAGTAGCCAAAGACATTGTACACAGGGTTACAACTAAAAGTAAGAACAAATAAGGAAGATTCTAAAATATATAATAAGAAATTAGAAATGTAATGTGTGCAAGCGTGCAAAAACAAGTGTGTAATATTAAGTAAATGGCACGTTTAAGAGAATCTTCTAATCGGACTTCCTTAGCTAGATGAGGTGGGCTCTGAGCGTCTGTTACGGGGACTGAGCACCTTGTCCTGCCAACTACATAAGGATTATGAAGGAGGAACAGCACACATATATACTAACCATCACTGACATCTTTACTTCTGGGGGTGCGGGGTGGGCAGAGGAATTCTTACAGCCTTAAGCTGAATTTTTACATGCGTCCCCATGATTTCTCTTTACTCACAGTTGGCCCTATTCTCAGCGGGCCCTGTAGAATCCCAATGTGTTTTCTTTTCTTTTTGCATGCTACTAGCTTCTTATCTTAGGCTAAAAATGAAAATCGCTAATTAAGGAGAGTTAAAAAGACCCATTTACACAAGCCTCCTGATTTGTGACAATCTGTTTACTCCCCGTGACTCTGCAAATGGGTCAAACTGACAGAACTCCTTGTGGTGCATGCCTTTCCTCTGTTGCTAGGTTAAGCAGCTCGGAGGAATCCCACGCAATGGAGAAACAGAATGCCATGATTTGGGGGGGGGGGTGTTATTCATTTTGTAGCCTCTAGTATAACCATGTCAGTCTGCTGTGCCGTCTGCTGGGCTGTGGGGGGGGGCACATATTTCTGAGATGTGAATGGAAGTTGTAGTGAGATAACTATTAGGGGGCCCTCAGGCCAGGTAGGCGTAAATGTGTGTGCGTGACTGCTTGCCTGCATGTGTGAAGAAACACGGAGACAGATATGAACACGTCAGGAGCACCTTGCTGCTTGGGCTCTTTGAGGATCTCTCAGCAAATGTGATCAAACATGCTCTTGCTCCACAGTCTGTTTACCTTGGCGAGTGTCACGATGTGAACACAAAACACAGCCTGAGAGCATTCTGTGCCCCACCGGGCTTCACACCCTGCATGTGAAGTGTCCAGAGAGGGTCCATAATGGCTGGGAGAAAGCAGGTGTTCACCGCAGTCCATTTCTGGATCTCAGTGCTCTGCCATTAGCTCCTATAACAGGATTCCCTCTTATTTCAAATGAATTTTGTAAGAGCTTGAATTTCTGCTGTTAAAAACCCCAGCTAAAAGTTTTCATATGAAAATGTAGTAGTCGTTAAAAAGAAATACTAGACAGGATGTTACAGTTTTCTAATAGTAAATGAAACACGGCTCGCAGACAGGCTGTTCAGTGAGGACAGCTGTTCAGTGAGGACAGGCTGTTCAGTGAGGACAGGCTGTTCAGTGTTGTTTTAATCCCCATATTGAAAAGATAAGAAGCAGGAGTAGAAACAACATGAGCCAAGAGGCTACAGGAACCCACCCTCCCTCTCTACTTTATTTTTCTCTCTCTCACACCCTTCCTCTCTTCCTACTTCCGTCCTTCCTTCCTTCCTTCCTTCCTCCCTCCCTCCCTTCTTTCCTTCCTTCCTTTCTTTCTCCCTTCTTTCCTCCCTTCCTTCTCTCCTTCCTTCCTTCCTCCCTCCCTCCCTCCTTTCTTTCCTTCATTCCTTTCTTTCTTTCTCCCTCCCTCCCTTCTTTCCTCCCTTCCTCTTTTCCTTCTTTCCTTCCTCCCTCCCTCCCTCCCTTCCCTCCTTTCTCCCTCCCTCCCTCCCTTCTTTCCTTCCTTTCTCTTTCCCTCCTTTCCTCTCTGTTGGATTAGCGTTTGTGGTTTCAGCACAGGACTTTTAGCTGCTGGGTTTGATACAAACTGTCTGCCCACCTGCATGACTTCAGTCTGACAGTGAGGGATGTGATGTTTCACACATATATGCTTTACTTGTGTCTGCTGTGGGTGTCTCTGGGCACAACACTCTTCCCTCACGCTGGCAATGTGGGTCCAAGTTTGACTCCTACCCTGTGTTTGTGTAAATAAAATGTGGCTGTCACAAAAATATGCAGTTCAGTTGAACTGTAGCTGCAGTTTACCATCACTGTGAATATGTGTATATGTGTGTGTGTGTGTGTGTGTGTGTGTGTGTGTGTGTGTGTGTGTGTGTGTGTGTGTGTGTGTGTGTGTGTGTGCATGTGTGAATAGTGGTGGATTCACTTTCTGTGCAGAGTGCTTGTTCTGTAATGTTCCACAGTTCACTAATATCTTTTGTTAAAATGTTAAGGATGCACTCCGATGGATGTTGATTTTAAATTTTGCAAAGTAAAAAAACGTTACAAATACATACATATTACAACGAAATTTGTTCTCTGCATTTAACTCATCCCCCAGGGGAAGAAGTGGACAGCCATTATTCAGCACCCAGGGAGCTATTGCTAAATGTTTTGTTCAGGGACACACCTGGTGGCTGAGGCCAGGAGAGTGCTGAATCACATCCTCATGTCCTTCCCATTGACCCACTGTTGACTCCCTGTTGTTGATATTACTGAGACACTGTCATCATTGTAGATCAGCCCTCCTATCCAGCTGAAGCTTCTCTCTTGAGTCGGACAGAGGAAATTCACTGCATTCTGGTGATTTAACTGAGGCAGCTCCACAGCAGTGGTGTCTACCCTGTTCTCCAACCACTTCTTTTGTAGCAGCAGGTGAACTGAGAGTTCAGATTCGCAGGTGGCGTCATACCATTTCAGTCACTGATTGGGTCATTCCACTCCCTAGTTTTCCTTTACTGGCTCCTATTGGGTAAAATGACGCAGTCATGGACAGTGAGCAGGTTTATGTCCTTTATCTCTCTCAGGTGTGTGGCTAAGAGTCATAAGGGCTCCATAGATCCCTTTTTGGTAGCTCTCTGGACACTCTTTTAGCCTAGCCCTCTATGTGCCTACCTATGTGATTCACTTACTTGCTGATTCTCTAACCAGTTTGGGACCCTTTTCCAAAGTGCTCCACAGAGGACTACTGTCCAGGCCATTTTATCCTTGTCCTTAATGATTTTAAACCATTTGTTTAGTTTTCTGCTCCAACAGTGGGACCAATCATCAACATTTCTAAGGTGTTAGATGAGATAGGACATGTGTGATCTTGGGTTACAGTGTGCTATTAGCCAACCTTGAAGTCATATTCATTCCTCTTAATTAATAAAGGAATTATCCTGTTTATTTAAATATACTCAGTAAACAGTACCGTGTCACAATGCACATTTCTAGTCTTCCTCAGTACTTGTTTACTGCAATATCTGACTGACTGATTGTAGCTGCATGTAATACTGTATATTCACTCTACTTTCAAGGATTTGTCTTCATGGGTTCTGTTGCCTGGTTAAACAGACTTCTTTGCTAAAATACAGTTCTGTTCATCACAGCCAATAAGCTGAACCTACCGGTACTGCTGAAGTCTTATCCGGTAAAATTATTCAAATTTATTTATCTGGCAGTTAGAGTTGGGCAGTTAAGGATGATCTGCTAATAAAAATATTATATAACATTAAACACCACTAAACAAAACAATAAAAACCAATAATATAATGGCGTAAAATGCGTATGAACGTATACAAAATAAAATGTCAGATAGCACCTTCCCAGTGCTCACATATCTGGTTATTAGAACACGGAAATCTTATAATGAAGGCTTGTCTGTACCCAAAACCTACTTAAACATATTTGAAATTCTGTACTCAAATAGCAATGTTGTAATTACATTCTCCAGACAACTGTCATAAAACAATATTCTGCATTATGAAACTATAATATCCCCCTATAAGAAACAAGGCAATTTTTAGCATACTTTTTCTAAGTATGCATATTTAGTAATGCAAATGAACACCTGCTACCCAGATATACAGCTTTATACATAATTCAGCTGGCAGGGCTAGGATTTTTCCAAAACATCATATGTGAAAACTGTTAAATTTCGGCCGAGCCACGTTAAGGCAGGTGATGTCAGGTGACCGCAGTGAGGTCACACACATGGCCTGTGTACTTACCCATTACCGTGTCTCCGTGACGCCCGTCTCCGAGCTTTTGATGCCGTGCCTGGCCCAGCCTCAGAACCGCTCATAATGGGCCTCCTTGGTTAGAACATGCTGCACCTGCATTCCACAGGCCTGAGTCACGCGGCGTTGAACACGGCCTGCTAGCGTGCTGTTTGTTATGGTCACTGGCACACTCAGCACCTCACGCCAAGAATACGCACCCCCGGGGGCAGTAAGCATGAAGCAGACTGGGAGTCACGGGGCATTTTCACCAACTGTTTTGACAGCACCTCTCACTGCAGCAAGTCGACTTTGATCTTTAAGGGCTGCTACAAAGCGTCCCTGTTTGGGGGAGGAAGGAGGGACTGTCTCTAAAGCCAGTTTGCGCATCGTTTGCAAGTTTTGTGACATGCGTGTCACATCATATGCGCAGACTTGGTTAACATCTAAGGATTTGAATCTTTGATAAAATTTCTGTTATACTGCATCTAGTACATTACTCAGTTGACCTGGTTTTACAGTGTAGTTAAGCCACAGTAATGCAGTACATACAAAATGACAGAGAAGAGTTTTTTACACTGAAATGTAGGTATTTTTTTTAACTGGCATGTTTACAGAAAGCTATGTAGATATTTGCAGGGCAAATTGATAACTGTTTCATGGACAGAGTATCATAAAGGTTTGGAACTGGCTCCCTGTTACAGTAAGAGACTTTTTAATGTGTATCCGGCCTTTCAGTATAACATTTAACGTGACTCATCCTTAATTAAAGGTGAAACATAAACTGTTCTTTGAGGCTTTCCTGAAAATGACCATCTGCTACAGTATTTCATATACTTGGGGTAAAATATTGTAAAAACTGCTTGTATATAAAGTGAGGTTGTCTGGTCTGGTTCTGGATTACAGTACAATGAAAAAACTACTGTCTGTTTTTGACATTTTTTTGCTGGTATACATGTCTGGTTATATAAATTTTATAGGGAGCGTTTTGGTTGTGTTTTCTTCATTCTCTGAATCACAGGATTAGTGTACATTTGTGTGTGTGTGTGTGTGTGTGTGTGTGAATAGAACAATTATCTAGAAGATCTTGAATGTTGTACAGGGTATGCATTGTGTGAAGGTGGGATAGGTCACAAGGGGTAACCACTCTTCAGATAACTACAGGCAGCTGTCATATATGAACATATATGAACCGTGGACCCTTTGAAGAACAGAGTGGTGGTTTCCCCTAGGGCAGAATTTTGTGATGAACAGGGGGAAAACAGCAGAGCTTTTGTCTAAATGGGCCATGCAGCTGTGCGACTGCAGAAGTGCAGGAGACACCTTCTCATGTAGGACCAGAGCTGGTGTTTCTCCAGAGCTGTTGTTTTTTTCACCTCTCATGCTGTTTAGCAGCTTCCTGTCTTGATTCCAGGGACTCAAAGAAGTTGCCAAAGTTTTACACCCTAGTTACACATTTGTAATTGTGATTAAATAGATAAAGGTCTAAGGAGGGCCCTTTGTTTTTTTACCTTTGAGAATAATATGCAACGTGAGAAGCATCATCACGGTATCGTCAGCTGAAAAGAATGTGTGAAACTTAAAGTTAAATTTAATTGGGTTTATAGGAGCAGGGAGCAGTTTGTTCCCCACCTACCGAACTGCATGAAATAAGTGCCTGTTGTCGTAATTTTATTCTAGAACACATTTTAACAGACACTGAGTTCGTTATGTTGTCATGTGAAGTTCTTCAAAACATCTAATAACATTTTCTTTGTGTGTTTATCTCCTCTCTGTGTGGGTGTGTGTGCGGGGGAAGTAGCCATGTTGGGAGTATAATGTTCAGCTTCGAAAGTTCTTGAATTAAACAACATCTGACATAATGAAGCAAATTGCAGGGGTTGGTTGTATTGAAAACGAAAAAAGCATCTTTGTGGTAGTTATGGTGTAATTATTTGGTATAATTAAGTGATTTGTCTGTGAAATTGGCCTTAGTTCTGTTACCTGCCACGTGTTACAAAGGAAAGGGTCTGGGCTGAATGACACCTCACACAGCCTTTATGTCAAAGGAGAAATCTGTTTGATCTTAACCATCGTTCATTTACTTACCAAACGCTTATCCTGAACACGGCTGTTGGTGAGTGTGGAGCCAATCCCACGAAGCATGAGGCACAGGTACATGTGTGATAGGATGTTTTAGGCAGTGGAGTCACATGCTCTTAAGATTTTAAAAGATTTTAAAGATGTATCATTAAAATTAAGAAATGTATTTTTATGTGATAATTTGTCCTTTCCTTTCTCCACAAATGCAACAGAACCAATGCGCACGAAAAATAACCAAACGATTAAAATGTTCTATTCTAATAACACGAATGTAAATTGGTACTACATTAGTGTTAGTACATTTGTACCATATGTACTTTCTTACTGTACTATATTACCACATTCCACGTGAGTGACATCTCATGTGATCTCCACAGTTCAGTTTACTAGTATTGAACCTAAACACTAAAGTGGGCAAACACAGATCCAGCTCCACCACTTCAGCTGTCACACTAATGTGACAAACGAAGCACTTAGTGATCTGTGTGTGTTTGTGTGTAGATGTCATTGTGTTTTTTAATGCTTTCTAGAAAGACTTTATTTTTTCCTTCATCATCAACCTAATCATAATAGCAGTTTTACACGCAGTCACAGCTCATAAATCTGCTAGTGTCATATTCTCTGCTGCAGCCTGTGTTGTAACTGCATTTATGTACAGGATCAGCCCTGTTTTATTGATTGATTAGTTCTGTATTAATTCATACTTTTGTCCCCAGACAGGTCATCTGCTTCATGTTAACACTGTAACGGGGGGGGGGGGGGGGGGGGGGGGGGGGGGGGGGGGGGGGGGGGGGGGGGGGGGGGGGGGGGGGGGGGGGG
>JABJVR010038930.1:0-32381 GCA_025773905.1 Chitala chitala
CTTTCTTTCTTTCTTTCTTTCTTTCTTTCTTTCTTTCTTTCTTTCTTTCTTTCTTTCTTTCTTTCTTTCTTTCTTTCAATTAAAGATTTCACATTTTGAAGACTTCGTCTGACTTTGTCTTCCCTGTTGTTGGAGTGTTTAAAATTCCAAATCTGCCATGTACTTAAACTAAGTATTTTTTTATTCAGTGTTTCATAATTTTAAAGTTTCATTCTTGAAGTGTACAAAATGTTAATTTCCTGCATTTGGATTGGGTGGCATGTGACAAATTCACTTAAAATGACCTTCAGTTATGGAAACATTTTGTGCTGCACACTGCCACATAACTTTTAAAAGTTATTTTTGAAAAGGGTCTCAGGGCTGGATTGTTGCCATGCACCTCCAGGCCTGGGGTTCGATTCCTGCCTTGTCTCTGTGTAGATTTAGCATGTTCTCCCTGTGCTTGGTGGGCTTTCTCTGGGTTCTCTGGTTTCCTGCCACAGTCCAAAGACATGTCAGTTAGGTTGATTGGCATTTGCAAATTGCCTGTAGTGTGTGTTTATGTGGGTGGTGTGTGCCCTGTGGTGGGTTGGCACCCCGCCCAGGGTGTTCCCTGCCCCGTGCCCTATGCTTCCTGGGATGGGCTCCAGGCTTCCTGCAATCTTGAACTGGGTAAGGCAGTATTGCGAATGGATGGTCACGGGGCCCTATTACACAATGCTCACACCATGCCCAACAGATGGTCAATGTTAAACGTGACAGCAAGCATACATGTTACATGCAATGAAAAGTTGTATTTTAACTGTACACGAGTATATCCAGTACTACTTATCTTGGAAGAAGTAGCTAAGTAGCTGCTTCAGACAAGTATTTGTTGGAACACTTGGCTGGTACGGTGCTTTAGTGAAATCCTTGTTTTACAGTAATAGTTTTGTCTTAAATTTTCTTGTCTTGCTGTGACAGGTTTAATTTACATATTGGTTAGAGCTGTAAGGGACTGCTCTGTATTGGGCTGTGTTTTGCGTAACTGTTCGAAGGTAAGTTTTTTTTTTTTTTTTTTGTCTTCGCCCCCCCGCCCCCATATTGCAAATGCATGTCGCGTGCGGACACAGAGGGTTAGATTTGTCGGTTTCCTCATTTCAGTTTAAGTTTGGATTTTGTTTCGTTGTTTCCGACCCTCTTGTCAGGTATGTCACAAAAAAAAAAACAAAAACAGAAAAAAACGTCCAAAATAGTGTATTCGTTTTAATGTTATTTATTAAGGCGGTTAACACGTATGTTTCCTTTTTTTTTTTTACATTGTAAATGTATGTGTTAGCCATCTTACTGCTGAAAATCCCAGTTTAGTTACGTAACCGTCAAGCCTCAACGTTTACGTGTTTTGTGTTATCTTTTTTAAAATCCTGTTTAAATTTGTACAGATAACGCAAAAGAACCCGTATAATTTCGGATAAGAATTTGTGTCATTTCCGAACTTTTTGTCATGGACATAACATTAACCCTCTCCCCAATTTATAATTTACAGAAATTTGTTAAATTGACAACCCTGACAAAACTCACAAATTGTCAAGATGATTATTTGTTTTATTTGTTTATTTTGGAAACGTATAAACTTGAATTCAATATCCAAAACACTCATTACACTCAGAGTTAAAGAGAGTATACAAGTTATCGTAAAGTAATGGGTCAGGGCCCACAGTGTTGTAACAGGAAACATCTGTAAAAAACCAAGAGCACAACATTTCTTACAAACATGTCAGAGTAGATAATTTTGCTAAGAAACGAACACCATAGCCACATGCGTAACGATGCTTGGCGATAATAACCCGTTATACAGCACGTTAAGCGGAGCGGACAGTCCGCAACGAGCCGTTATTCATCGCCACTAAAGTACAGGTTTATTTACTGTGAGGTTTGCGCATGCGCGCACAGATTATGAACACAATGTGTAAATACTGGATTACTGATTATATGACTGTTAATCCATTTGTAGCTTCCAAGAATCTTTTGTCATCGCTTCGTATAATTTCCCGAAAAACTTCAAACTATGTTGAAACAAATAAATATCCTCCACCGCACATAAGAGGGCGCCGACATCTGTGTCACCGCTATTGCTTTGAAACAGAAGACACTCAAGTTTCAACAGTTCTTTTTCCCCGGTGAGTTAGTTATGTTTGTTTGGGGGTTTGATTGACCCAACGGTTGTTGTTAAATGCTGCAGTGATTAAACACAGCAGAGGTCTTCAAGGCTGTTTTGGTGCACAAATGTCTAGGCGACAAACTGAAAACGGAAAAGAAAACTGCATTTCAATATTAAATCGTTCCGTTATTAACTTTAGGACATTGTACGATTTAAACTGATTGGTATCGTAGCAGGGAGCATTTTCATGCGTTTCGTACTGAAATTGTCTAGTACAGGAAAAGGTTTGTCAGTTGAAAAAAAAAAAAAACATCTAGTTTTATGTTACTAAAATATTGATATTGTATTTGTATAACGTTTTGCATATAGGCCATTGTTCACTGATTTAACAAAAATTGAGAGCTTAATACTGTGTGTATCGCAATATAACACCCGTTACGTGTACTGAATACTTTCATGAATTAAGTAAATGTTAATGTGGTGTACTGGACGTCTTTCAAAATAGCTGCATAGTAAGTAATTAACTGAATTAGTGCTTAAAGAGGTGACATCCTACGCAACGATATAATAAAGGTAATAATATTGAGTAGTCAACAAATGTCTTGAATTTTTTTTTTATATTTTATCATTTTATACATTTGTGTATTCCTTAATAAACAAATTTGAACTTGTACAGAAGATATTCACTGTTGATTTTGTATTTAGATACACAGATACAAATGAAATAGTCACATTTCAAATCATTTTGTGAATACTGAACTGAAGCTCACTGGAAACTTTTTCATTCACAGCTTTTAACATTCTTTGAATTATTAACTTGCCACTCGGAGATGGTATAGGCATAATTCTGACCAGTCATAAATCAAGTTTTATATATTAAATATTAAAACTAAAAAAGTATTATACACTAAATTGAGGATAGCTGTACTTTAAATAAGTAAAAATAAATAAATGAATAAATAAAACTGAAGTATGGGTGTAACAAACTGGCAGGGTAAGGCAAGGTCCAAGTGCAAAGTTGGAGGTTTGTTTAAGGCAAAAAATAAAGAAATGAATAATTGAGCAAACACAAGGCTGTGGTTTAACATAGAGTAACTCTAGGCAATACCTCAACACACTATAATTGTTTCATTGTGGTCCGTGTTATAATAACCCTACAGAATTGACAATTAAAGCATTATTTACTTAAAAATGTGTACTTAAATTTTATTAAGCAACACATATAACCGTGCACCTTTTGCTCTCTAGCCGGGTCTCCTAGCAACTGTGAGACACACCCAAAACGCTCCCTCCAACAACAAACTAATAATTATATTTTCATGATAATAATTGGCTTCATTTGTATTTATTCATATTGCTTATTCTTTACCATCTGCAAATTTTTCTGTAAAGCGCTTTGAGGCACACTGTTGTAAAAGGCGCTATATAAAAATAAACTGAATTGAACTGAACTGCCAGGGGGCAAACAAAGCACAGAGACAAGGAAAATGAGGTACGGATGGACAGTACTAACAACGTAATCACAATGACTCAGGAAAAGGAACACGAGGAAGAGTGATACCTACAGGACACTAGGGACATGAGAGGCCAATACGTGACAATGGGATGCAGTGCTGGTCTGAAATAAAATTAGACTTATTTCTCTGGCATCTTAATTTTTAGTATATTTTTCATCCAGCAGAACAGTGGCCATTGTTCACTGATTTAACAAAAATTGAGAGCTTAATGGCTTTCTATTGCTTTTCCTGGAGACAATGGACAATTACTAAAGAAGTTGACTCCATAGGATTGTTAAGTGGTCCATATTTTTATTAAGTTCTTTGTAGACATAGCAGTACAATCAGAGCAATAGAAAAGGCGCGTATTTGTGCATTTACGCAATTAAAAAATGCACTCTTTTGTCTTATAGTTCCTGCCTTTCAACACGTGTTTTGGAGGTTTACAGGGTATACACATGTGGTTGTGGGTGCATGACCTTTTCTAGATTACTTCTGCCTTTATGTCACTAAGTGGATCACTAAATTATTTAAGGAAAACACTCTGTTTAAATTTAATTGGAAAAAAAAACAAGGTAATATACACCTCTCGGTGGAATATGTGGCCTAGGAGGTTTGTTAGAACATATCATGGCAGACCAAGGGAGGTGGTACACTTATGTATGTTCTGTTCTGTTAATGGCAGCCAGCAGCAATCTGTTTTTAGTATTGCCGTTTAAAAGAAGAAACAGTTCATAAGAACGGATTAACTTGTTTAACATTGCTGTGTAACATATGATTGTTGTTAAACGCATAAACATTTTACCGTATCATTTAAAAAATTAGTCCTAATGAGATGTTATCTGGAGGAATTTTAAAAATGTGCAGATTTTTTTTACTCGCATATTTGAAAATTTCCGTACCCTTTTACTGTTTGTGAAATTACATTGTTGTATTTCAAATTTTAGCTGGAAAGCCATTGTTGTTCAACAAGTATCCATAATGTAATTTGGCTGCTGTTATAGCAACATTATTAGACAAGGGAAAACAAGATCAAAGTTCACACACTTCTAATTTTAACCAGTGCTAACAAAACTTTATAGAGAAAGTAAAATAGCAAAATGATAAATTAATGGTAATATTTGCATCATCCAAAGTAAAGTAGTGTACTGCATATGACTAAAGCGTTGTAAATACTCAACATAGCCTTTACTGTTAGATTAAGGTAGAACATAATTTGTGAAATTTGACTGGTAGCATTAAGTAGAGAAGCAACCAACAAGAAGACTGCTTTGTTCTTGCACATGTACAAATTTTGCAACAAATAGCCCCAGGACCTTCTAAAATGCTGAGAAGGTAGTATGATTATCACTTTGCAGCATATAGTTTTGTATAAATTGAAGAAATGAATGTGAACGCTGTCAACTGTGAACTCTTTGGTGACCTCACAAACAGATTTGTCAGAAGTTAAATAAAGTGTGCCTTTGATTGTGTTCTTGTTCTTTTCAGTGTTCTGTTTAAATCTTCAGTTTAACTGTGAGAGTTAAATTAAGATGCACCTTTAAATGTAAATACAGTTATGTTGTTGATCATCTGCTGCTGCACAGATAAATAACTATATGATATAGTAGAAAATATATTGGGTGTCTGAGGACGACAAGCTCTGGTATTGACTCAGTTCAAAGTGGCAGCACAATGTAAACACACAAGGGTCTGGGATGATCCAGATGGCTGCCTTCACAGGGTGGACATTGGGTTGGCCTAGCTGGGTCATTCACCCAGACCTGCAACAGCAAGTCAATGACATGTGTTTTTTCTAAACACGCCTCTACTGGAGATATTTATGTATCTTTACTGCAGTTCATTCACATTTCTTAATTGAGGAAAAATAAAGATACAGTACCAACCAGATTCCAACAATGCTTTAGGAAATGAGATGGTTACAGAATGTCATTGCACAAATTTATGTGCCTCGTGCAATGCTTTGTGGTTCTGTAATGTGTATAAGGCAGGATGTTAACTTTGCGTCAGAGGATTTACAGTTATAGCTCTATTTATCTCTGTAGTCGCCAAGATGATAAAAGCCTAGAGATGTATATTAGGTCTACTTTAAAGTTTGTCTAATTTGTTAGGATTTGGTGTGGGGTTAATTTTGGTTAATTTACGAAAGCAAGAATCAGATAAAATCTTTTGCAAAGGTTAAAATGGAAGTGATTGTGTATAGAGGGGAGGGCCACATGTGACATCATGCAGCGTTGAACATAAAGGATCTCATGCAAGTTCCACTGCTCACTGCATGAACATGGTCGATGTTAATATACGTGCATCACAGTGCTGCTTATGCTTTTAGGGCCCGCACACGCCATTGGACACTGAAGTCCACAGAAGAGGAGCAAACGTCAGAAGAGGCTTTTTGACCATCAGAAACAGCATACCTGGAAGAAAGTGACCTGCATCCTGCCTGGCACAATAGCAAAAACCTATGGGGCTTTAGCAGGTGACACAGGCCTGAGCACAAGACACTGCACTAATGACTGCATGCATTGAAGTCGTTGAGGCCTTGATGGAATACAGTGCTGCCTTTTGCACACAGGATAACGCAGTCTGAATAATCTTTGAGGAATTCCAAAATGCAGGTATGCTGAACTTGATACAGGAAATGTGCCTTTATTTTATGTGTCACCCATATACCATATTAGCATGTTTAGCTGTATTATTGTTTAATTTAACTGGTCAGTTATTTCTATAATCGTTCCCAAAACCTGTGGAATAAATTTTGAAGGGAATTATTTATTCATTTCAGGAGTTTATTAAAATGTGAAAATGAAAATGTCTTTAAAGAATTCATAGCAATAAGGCATATTGTGAAAATCTAGTGTTTAACTTGGTATATATAAATGTGAGGATTGAGTTTGAGGAGGAGCATGAAGTGCGCAACTTTTTTTAGGTTTTTGTGATCTGGATAATTTCTCTCATCGCACCCGTACATGCCTGTTATTTTGTCATAGTTTTGCACGAGCCTGTCACTTCTCTGACTACCTTTTCCTTTTGGAATTTGAATTGTTTTGTAACCCTGTCTAGATATGTGCCACTTTTTTCGATCACAGTTTTTATTATTACCCCATATTTACATATTAGTTTATGTAAATATGGGGTATTTTTCTGTACTCATGCCATCTGGTTTAATTTGTTTTGTTTTCAGTTAACTCACATGATATCAGTATTGAAAAAAAACATTAACTTCAAACCAAAGGTTATATAGTGACTGCATAAGGAAATGAGTGGTACCTGAACTCGATTTGAGGTTTTACAGTAAATGGTAGTAAAATTTATTAACTGAATATCAATTTACCATTTTTAATAAACTCAAAACATTTTTGATATGTATTTTTTAAAGTTGTAACTATATAGTGGAAGTGAAGGATATGTACTAATGAAGCATTGACTGCAGTGGCAGAGGGGCATCAACTGCTCCCAGTAATTTTGAATAAAAATTATCAGGAATAGTCAAATGAAGCTGAAGAAAATATTAATACAAAATATTATCAAAACATGAAAGAGAACAGCAGTCCAGAAACCATGAAATTTAATCAGAGCCTTTGAATTAATGTTTTTAGGTGTTGTTTGTCACTTAGCAAAATGTTTGATTGTACCAAACACAGGACTACTCCCCTCATCCCAGTCAGCAGTTTTGAAAATCTGTACACTATGGAAATTCAATTGCACCCCCCATAACTCCTCCAGTGTTTTTGGTTATTTCTAGGTTATTATCTGCATTACCAATTTCAAACTGCTGCTGCCCTTCCTGTCAACATAGTACAAGAGCAAAGAGTAATACACCGTTTAATTTAATTTTTTTTGTGGTTTACTTGTATTTCAGAATCCAGTTTAGTATATTTGGCAATTTAAAACTTGTGTGAGGAAAGGTACAAGGTCTGTTGTATGACATATACAGGAAACTCTAAACTGTCAGCTATGTCGACCTGTGGGAAAATGTTTCAGGTGTGACTACAAGCTAGAGCACATACAGGCATGAAGAAAACATGAAAAGCGCACACACAAAAATGGGCTGGGGTGAAAGCCACAGTGTCCGTGTGGCAACAGGGCTGCTTGCTGAATCACCACACCCAGCTTTCAGTTTCTATGCAACTTCTTCTAAAGAAGTCCCTATATTATAAATTCGCAAACCACTAGTCAGTTCACAACACAAACTGCATCAAAAATTTTAAATGTCTTTAAACTTTTTTTTAAACAGCTTTTTATTTATTAATCTGTTATTTGTCCCACAATGGGGAAATTTATTTTCTGCATTTAACCCATCCCTTGGGGGAGCAGTGGACAATCATTATTCAGCACCCAGAGAACTAACATGGACCATCTTTCTCAGGGACACGTTTGGTCACTAAAGTGGGATTCTAGGAGGAAGGCTATTGCATCCCAGCCTGATGTTCGACCCCTTGAGCCACCAGGCCGCTTTCATAGTTATAGTTACTGATTTCTGAATTTTATACTTGAAGTTGGACATAAAGTGGGACCTGTGATAAGTTTCCTTTTCAACATGCATGTTCTTGGAAGGTACCTTGGACTATGGTTATTGGCTGTGTTTTGGTGTTTGCTTATATAATCTGCAGGCCAACGTGGACTAATGTTGATTTACACTGTTACGAAATGTCAATGTTTGATAAGGATTTCGATCAGTTTTTATTTGTTCAGGCTCCCTAAAACTTTAGTTTTTCACATTTCAGCATTTTTAATGAATTAGGGATACAAGTTTACAAACTATTGGTACAAAAGCTAGTTTCCAAATTTGAGCTCAGATATCACAGCAATGTTGATGAAGCCAATAAAGATTGGTGAAAAGGCACTTAATAAGTGTTAGTAAGTCTACAAAATTGACAACAACCCAGAAATAGTGAGTGCAATAACAAATTGTATAAGGTAAAAAATAAGATGTATTTTGTTATTTAATTTATGAAAAGTACAAGGCTGTTGAGGAATGATGCATGGATTACTTTAATTATATTTCTACATATATTACATTTCATAGTAATAATTAAACTATGACTATGTACCAAGATCAAGACAATGTAGAACTGCCATATACCATGATGTATGCACACTGTGCAATGATATCAGCATGCTCCCCTTGGGGTAACAGAACTCAGAATAAAGTAAATTAAACAACAAATACATTAAGAGTATAAGGAGCATATGAGGAAGTAGCCTGTTAAGAAGTAAAAACATACAAAAAGTAGCTATTCAAATTCTGTACCGTATATCAGTACATAATGCAGGTAACTTATGTCTTTGCATTTCTGTCCATGCATGACAGTGCTTTGTTGACATAACAGAAGCTGTTGCTGGCTGAGGTAGATGGAAAGGGTGGACAATCGTGCAAGGTACTTAATTACTTTTTTTCAAAGAAAATGTTACACTTTAGCAAGAAGCAGCAATAGACAACAAATTCAATTGGTTACCCCATACTTGTCGGTTGTTTTAAAGGTGTGTCAGAAGCTGAAATTAATTAAAACTGTCTTCATTCTGCCCTGGATAGTGTTTATGTTTTTTTATCACAATGAATATTGAGGTGTCATGTATGCACAAAATGTTGCACATTGGTGTCATGCCCCCCAGTGTCCTATAGGTGTTGCCCTTCTTTGTTTCTTTTGTTGTGTCATTGGGGTAATTGTCCTTAGTATTTCCAGCTGTGCCTTGTTTCACTGTTTCCTTCGTTCCCTATATAAGCTCCCAGTTTGTATTGTTTCCTTGCTGGTTATTGTATGGTGTGGTCCTTAGTACTGGCATAGTGTGGATTGTCTAGAGTAAAGTGAATTAACAATGCTTAGTAGCCCCTAGCTACCTGTTTGTTGTGTTTTATTGTTTGCCTTGTTGCCTTGCCTTGCCTTGCCTTGCCTTGCCTAGTAATAAATTTGCTTCCTGCACTTGGACATGACCTTAACTTGCCAGTTTGTTACAGCAGGTTACCACTGTTTAAGTTGGACAGACCACAGCAAGGTATGTAATAATTTATGAAAGGTATCAGAAACTTCCTAACACTTACAGTAATCAAAATGACTTTTTAAAAAGAATACAGGGCATTTAAAAATTATTAATTGGCTTTCAAATGTTTATGTGTGAAGTTTAAACAGAGTTTAATCAAAGGCTCTAACATTTATGTTACTCACCTATAAGTGCTCTATGTGACTTCCTTTAGTGACACAAACAACATCAAGGCAGTAAGCTCATTTGAAATCTGGTTAATCATTTTGAAACACCATGTACTACTAACTGACAAACTGATTCATGACCTAAAACAAGAAACATCTTACTGTTGCTTCAGTGTGGTTTAGTACCTCCTTCAGAATCACACCGTAATGAACAGAATTAAGGTTCTGCAAGTTGCACAGCTCACTTACGAATCTGATAAGTGACTGACTGATAACTTGCTTTTCTATCATGTTTATTTTGTGTGTGCTGTAATAGCACTTACAGCATTAGGAAAGCTGGACATTGCTGCAAATTGCGTTTTAGCATTTTCCTATACAAACACACTATAGAGAAACGTAATGTACTGTCTTAACATTTAGTTAATACCAGCCACTACTTATGGAAGTCGATGTGGGCTAGGATATCCCTGATCTATTGGTACGTTTGTCACCAAAAATTCAAGTATTGACAATATGTGGAGGTGGAAAGGAACAGCATGATTTTGTAATGTAGGTCATTCAAGGGTTCGGGCCAATTCATCACTTCCATCAATTCCATTCAAGTCACTTATGGCATTGTAAAGCAATTGATAAGTCATGAATCATCATTTGAAAACTTAACATTGTGAGCTTTAAATCCTTGTTCCTTTTGTATTTGGTCACACACAATGTCTGCTAACAAAGCCAAATATGACACAATGTGTGAAACATACTTTCACTAGCCTATTTATAGGGTGCACACATGTTGGTGCCTACTTTACTTGGCTTTTCATTAGGCACACCTCTAATACAGATTATATGCAACAAATATTTCGGTTTATGTAATTTGTTCCAAATAGTTATTTTTATTCACTCAACACAAATGTTGGAATGTTAGTTGTATGTCAGATATATAAAAAATGTTTCTTATTGTTAACACACATTTCACCAATCATTAAAACTAATTATAAATGCCAATTGGACATTTCTATGTCAATTGTATGTCACTTTTTTTATTTCCTCCAAAATGTTTGTACGACTGCTATTAGTCAATGTGCAAACTTTTTCATAATAGGCTTTTTTTTAATACAGCCCAAAATCTTTGTATAAATGTGTTTATGAAGGTTGTTCATCTTGTTTGTTCATACAAAGCCTTTATAAATGAGCTTCCTGGTTCTCAATCAGGAATACAAAAAATACCGCCTAGAGTGTTGCCATTGAAGTGGCCTGGCCTGGTGGCTTAATGGGTAGAACACAGTGACATGGGTCCAACTAAGGAACCGCCTTGGGCATGTTGAAAGAATTGCATTGTATGTAGGTGACTGGTGGTGTCTTAGGCCACCTCCTCTGTTTAGGGAAGGTTGTTCTAGTTTTCCATAGATAGTCTCCTTTACTCCTCTTTCAGACTGTCAGAATGTGAACATTGTTGTCTTCAAAGGAGTGATCCTTGTCTTTCAGATGTATGTAGGCAGCTGAACCCGATCCTCAGGTGTTGGCTCTACTCTGCTGAGCCATATATTTGTGGAGTTTTTGTTTCGTTTCCCCAATGTAGAGACCTACGCATTCTTTGCCACATTGGACTGTGCGTAATACATTGCTCTGTTTTTGTATAGTTATTTTATCTTAGGGGTGGACAAGCTTCTGCCATAGACTATTGCTGGGTTTGAAATGAACAGGCATGCTGTTAACGTTTCAAAATTAACCCATATCCAACTTTGTTGTTAATATACCTTAATATCCTTCCAGTTTCCTTTTTGGGTTGCCTTGGACCTTTTTTGAGAAAGCATTTACTTTGAATGTCCACATTTTCTTTATTATAAAATCATACTTGCAGTCATGTTCAAAATCATGTTGTGCCTTTCTGTGTATAACAGTGCTACATTCAAGTTTTTTTTTTTCTTGGCAAAAAACCTGTTTGGAAATGATCAAATAAACCATTTCTTTCCAACAATAATGCCAACATCCTCTACAGCGTTTTGTACTTTTCTTGTATTCTGTAAGGAATATGTTATGTGTATTGTGTAAGGAGTGGTACGATGTAAAAATAGACTGAGAAAACAATGAATTTTCTGAAGATCTTACAAGACTTTACAGCAACATGAAAAATGTTCACTTCCTCTATTTAGTCTCTTATACAAATGGCTCCTTGGTGCTGAAACACTTCATGGCCTGTCCCTCTATCACGATGTTTCATTTTGCTGGTTGCACTTCTGCTGCTTTACATTTAAATGAGTCTCTGGGCAACTGTCTGAAATCTAGAAAAGCACATCTGTGCTATAGCCCCCCTCCCAATAGTTTCTTTATGCTGATGTGAAACTCCTAATGTCACGCTAACCACTGTAACCACTCCTAAGGTCATGCTAACCACTGTAATTTCCATTGTGAAATTAATTTGTACTGATGATTCTCGAACATACTATCTGAAAAAGCTAGCCAAGCAGAACCTGAAACACCCCGTATCCCCAGCCTTAAAGAAAGGAGTGTGTTCGTAGTCTTACCCCACGTACTTTTGTTTTTGACAGTTGAAGAGAAACAATTGCATCTAAAATTTCTGATAATGTTTACTGGAAAAATAATGCTTTGATTGTCATGGTTCATCTACAATACAAATATTGTGTTTGCAAGAGCTACAACTGGTGCAACATTGAATGGAGCCTGTCAAGTATGAAAATTGTAAGATTATTCTACTCTACCACACTGGCCAAATTTGTCATTATAGCCATAGTCTAACGTACAGCACAGATCCAGTTGACATTCTACTCATTTAGTAATGGTAGAATCTTTTCAAAAATTTTCAAACCCTTGAGTGGTTGGAATTGTCATATTCTGTTATTTATTGTATGGCTAAAATCACTTATTTTCCCTACATTTATGGGTTTGTGCTGGGTTAAGGCATGCGCTGCTCCCACCTACTGTGCTTGCCAATCACTTGTCCCTGACTTGGGAATGGAATGGGTCTTTGTGCTGATGGGGATTTGTTGCTTTCTTCTTCTCTTTTCAGGACATTATACAGAGTCTAGATATGAGAGCACGTGGAGGTTTGTGAAGATGATCCTCAAGGCTGTGAAAAGTAAGCTCTCAACTAGAATGTATCAATGACAAATGACATTAACACGATCCACTGAACTGTAAATCGTATGGGGGAACCACTGGCCAGTTTTTAGGTGGGCCATGTAGCTTTTTGGGAAACTTTCAGTATAGTTTACTTTCTGTGTTTCTATTTATTATGTATATTTACACAGGTGATTATGTGGAATGTGTTTTTTATAGATTAAAATGTTTATGTTGTACAGCTCTTTAATTATTTATTCTTAGAGTTTCAGATTTTGACTCCCTGAGGAGGCTAAATGGCTTAAGGGCACACAATTGAGATTTATGTATTTGTTTTATGTGTCACATGGATCAGATACTAAAGTTAAATTTACTCTTGGTTTCTATGGTTGAAACTGACCCTAGACACTTTAAATGGGGAATAAATATTAGCACAGTGATGATAAAGGCAAATATGCATAACTTCTTTCATGTAACTTGGGACAACAGGTTGACTAATTACATCTCATGAATCATATTTCATTGAAAAGAATAAAGTGCACAGAATTCCAGACCTATCCTACATTTAAAATCTTTTCTTTGCATTGCCTTACCGTAAAAACATTAGCCTGTCCATTTGAACATTAAATACATCTTTCGTTAATGTTTACTTTAAAGCACAAATGTTTCATTTGTATATTGAGTATTTTATAAACATACTGTGAACAAAGTGGGGTGTTTTATGAAATTTGCTAGTAAAGAATGGCATTTAACAAGCAAATGTTCTACTGCTGAAGGTTTTTGAAAGTGTGCTTAGCAGGATGTGGTTACTGAACTGCCTGTTACCTGATTGTTGCTAAACAAGATGAACTGACAGAAAGCCCCCCTGAAGTACTTTCTTGTAGAGCCCTGAGCTTTTCTTCCCTGTGTCACCAACAGCATGGTCACGGAGACTGATTCTGCTGGTGGTCATCTTCATCTTCTTCATCCTCATTTACTTCTCATACATCACTATCAATGTGTGAGTCCTCCTTGTCCCCTGGCTCTGTGTAACCACATTCAGCCTCGGCGCTGAGTTCCACCCTGCAAGCTGTTACTGTACTGAGCAATTTTTTTTTTTTTTTAGAAAAAAGTGCCTAGACCTGTAAGTGACATGGTGTTTGGGGCAAAAGTCTGCTGCAGTCACAAGTGTTTCTCTACATAGTTGTTATAATTGAAGGAAGGGGATGTGATGTGTGAACTATGGAATACTAGTTGCTTAGATGTTAAATTTTTTTACCTACCAAATATTCACTTATGGTGGTTTAAGGGTCTTTGCCCAATGCTTAATTGAAATTGCTAAAATAAGTTAACACTTTGGTGCTCACAAATGATTAGAGGTGTAACTCTGTCATTACACTAATAGATGTCTTCTTCCTCTTTAGATGTGTTTGTGTGCAGTGTCTTTTCTGAGCATTGAAAGTTTCGTTTTCTGGTGTTTGTTTTCAGTGTGTTTTTGCTCTTCTCAGTGTTTGTGGTTTCTGTTCCCCCAGACCGCAGTATTTTAACCGTCCAAATGTGAACAAAACATTGTGTGACACTTCAAAAAGCTGGAAACGCCTGGGCCTCAAGTGAGCATTAACATCGAAACAATATTTTTTCCCTCTTCCGCTATGTTGTGAGAGGGACATGTGGAGTCTTACCCAAATAGAAGAGGCAGTGTTACATTTTTTACTTCTACTTTTACCTTTTAGCCAAAGTATTATAGCACAGCTGTAAATTTCAGTAATTTCCAATGAGCTTGCAGCCAATGTTGACATTTTGCACCTCTGAAACTGGATACAATTTAGTATTGAAATTGAACAAAAGCAGGATAGCACTGTATGTGGTGTGTGTGACAAAGATGGGCTGTGACGTAGACTGGTCCATGACCACATTTTACTAAATTAAGAAAAATTGATTTTTAGTTTTTTGAAAGAAGTGCAAATTTAAACAAAAAAAAAAAAAACATCACTGTAATTTTCTCCTAACTGTTACTGCACAGTGGCGTGGTGGTTAACACTGTTGCCTTGCACCTCCAGGCCTGGGGTTTGATTCCTGCCTTGGGTCTGTGTGTGTGTGTGTGTGTGGAACTTGCATGTTCTCCCTGTGCTTTGGTGGGTTTTCTCCAGGTTCTCTGGTTTCCTTCCACAGTCCAAAGACATGCAGGTTAGGTTGATTGGTGTTTCCAAATTGCCAATTGTGTGTGCCCTGCGGTGGGTTGGCCCTGCCCTGTGTGTTCTGGGATGGTCTCCAGGCTTCCTCGTGACCCTTAACAGGATGACAGCAGTATAGAAGATGACTGACTGTTGCTGTACATTAAACAATGACTTTGAGACGCTGAACTTGTTAACTCTGAGATGGTTTTTATGCATGAATCTCAATTTCTGATGAAAGTGGACATAGACCCAGTTAATTCTCAGCCCACGAGGTATAAACACACCTGTAGTAAAATGTGTAATGTGACGTTTTATGAAATAGTTTTTCGCAGTACATTGTAAACAGAAATTTATATCACCTTTATGTTGGTAGTACTGTTGTGTTCTAAAACATTATTTTTCTTGTTTCTGTGTGCATATGTGTATGTTTTATGTTTGACACTCAGTGAGAGCAGAAACACTCAGCTCTTCTTGAGGCTGAATGATGTCTTCTGGAATGCAAATACATCAAGTTTTTCATTGCCGTATGGCATTAAGGGCAGTGGTATGTTCATCCTTGTACTAGTGAAATAAATGCTGGATAACATAACTATACCTTTAACATTATAACTCAGTTTCAGTAGAAAGTATTGTATAATTTATTTGTCACTACTCCACACTTTAAGGCAATTGCTGTTTCTCCATGGATTTCCAGTGTCATTACTTGTATGAAATATAAACAGTTAAAGTGTTTGTTAATTCTTTATCTTACTGGTGTCTGTAGAGTACTGCATGGTTAACTACTGTACGGTTTATAGTGCCTTGGTATTACATGCACTTTGATTTGTTTCCAGTTTGTTGACCAATGACAAGAGGACAGAATTTCTGATAAGGCGAGGCCTTGACAACACACAGAGATTGAAGCGTTCCCAGTATGCTCACAATGCGCTGTTTATGCTTTGTAGACCTACCCGTGCAGAAGGCCCTGCATGCCATGACCAACTACGACATGCCAAAGAGTTTGGAGAGGTACACGGTGGATGTATACCCGCAGCAGCCTGTTACAGTGCATTTACTCAAGGACATAACAACAGTGATTTAGCAGCACAACTCAATCTTTTGTCCACAGTGACAAGTTACAAAGTACAATGTAGGGTGACCAGATTTTCAAAGTTCGAAACAATGACACCTGCATTCAGGAGGAGGATGCAAACAAATGTTTTTCTTTGCATCCCAGGTGAGGGTACAAATGAATAAAGGAATTGTCCTTTACTTACTCTACAATTACCAAAAAATATAACCAGAACACATTGTTATATATTTTTTTTTCAGGACACTGGGGCGCATAGCCTAAAATTGGGACTATCCCAGTAAAACCTGAATGTCTGGTCACCCTACTATAATGTCACATTTTTACAGGGGGAGAAATTCACATTAAATACAATATGTTGTTCAGGGGCACTCATGGGACTTTGAACTTTACATGTCAAATGTCTATGAAGATTCTCAGTCATCCAGGTCATGGTTTTCTCTGACCCACATTTGGGATAACAGTACATTTCTTTTATACTATTACTTTACATTAACACCAGTAAATAGTTTGGAATCTCATGTCTGCATTTACATTGAGTGGATTTATTTTGACTTTGTTACATTTTAGAATTGCAGTTAACAATTAACTTTATACATGTTTATGGTTTGCTTGAGGTTTAATCACATTTTACATGTTAAACGGTTTGTTTATTTGATTTTTGGCTAGTGTTTTGTAAGTGTCGTGCTTTTTTTGTAGCTTGGCCTGCAGAAAATGTGTTGTGATCGGGAATGGGTATGCAATTAAGAACAGTTCCCTTGGAAGCACCATCAACAACTATGATGTAGTGATCAGGTAAAAATAAGAACGCAAATAATAGATTTTCCATTCTGCTTTCGAAGCTCAGTTAAGGAATCAAATTACTTCTGATTTCTGTCGTTGTGTAAGTACTGTTGAGGCTTGTGGAGTTCTGCTGTGCCTTGTTTGGGTTGACTTTATTGTGTCTTTCTAGTGTGGTTTGTTCTTGTTTTAGTAATTGATGCATGGCTGCATTTTTGGCCATAATGTGGTTGATGGATATCAGGCATATATTCCACTGGATACAAATTTTAGTTATGGTCGCTGTCTTTAATAAGAATAATGACAGACAGTACTATGACATGTGAGAAACCAGGACAGTTTTTCATCCAAGGGCATTCACGGTCACCAAGGTGATTTTGCTGCATTGGGTAGTGTAAGATTGAGAAAGTACCATAAGTGTCAAGGTTTCAGAGATGTATAGTTCTAGTAGCTAGTGCTTTACTGCTTTATTTAAATTAGATTAGCCAAATTAGATGTGAGGTATAAACATAAAACATCCAGGGAATAACATGTCACATCTCTTAGTAACATTATTACTTTACAGTTACCCCATTACAATGTTAAATTGATTGTAATATTGCCATTTTCTTTCTGTGACAATTTTTTTTTTTTGTTGCTATATGTGGATCTGTGGAGAGTGTTTCTGACTTTTCGTCTGTGACACTAGTGTGTTGTAACTGATCTTGTGTGTTTCTTTTGTTTTCATTGTTTAGGCTCAACGACTCCCCTGTGAAGGGCTATGAGCAGGATGTGGGTAATAAGACCACTCTGCGTCTTTTCTACCCAGAATCGGCCACCTCTGACCCCAGAATTAACAATGATCCAGACACCATCATGGTGTTGGTGCCCTTCAAGCAGGAAGACCTACTCTGGGTCAGGCAGATCCTGTCCAATGAGAAGAGGGTATGCTCACTAATGACTCACTAATGACTACTTAACTCCACATCAGCTACCCTGCAAGAGCTTTTAACTCTGGTTCATATTTCACTATGACATATTTGTATAGAGAACATGGTTGTTGTTACGTAGTTATGATATAGGAGCCTCGAAATAACCTCAGACAAGAACAAAGGTTTTAATTTACACACACAGTTGAAAATACCATGATCATTGTCCCCATATTTGTGTTAGCCATATGAAATAGCAGTGTTACAATTACAGAGTAAGAAATGCTGCTTTGTGTTGGTGCCTGAGTTTGCTACTTGTCCAGTACATAGCACTAGGACTGTATTGGAAAAAATAGTTGAGGGGTTAAATATGAAGATGAGCCTCTGACAAACTCATCACCATGTTTGCCTGTGCAGGTGACGCGAGGTTTCTGGAGGCCTCCTCCCCAGATATGGCTGGGTAAAATCAACCAAATCCGTATCCTGGACCCCTTCTTCATGCGCAAAACCGCCAGCCGCCTTCTCCAAATTCCACTCACTATGACTTCTATGAAACTACAGGTGAATAGAAACAGAAAAGGTCTATATTTTACCTGTGAGAAGGGGAAAAAAAACACAGAAAAGACAGATGATGGGTATTTAAAAAGGTATAAAAACTAATCCAAAATAATGACTATTATAAATGGTTTGATAAACATTTTTAATAACAGTCAAATTTAATCAGAAACAAGGGAAATGTTCTGAATAGAGGAATTTCTAAGAAGCAGTTGAAAATTCCTTCAACATGCCCTAAAACATTCTTTTGGTTTAGGTTTAGCCATGGATACAGTTTTGCTGTTTCCTCTGTGGACATTTTGAAAATAATAACAAGGATGTAGGTAATAGGAAAAAAAAAAACTGCAACCAATTTAAAAAATCAATAGTGTAAATACTAACGGGTATTGTACTTTTTATGGAGGTAAATTGAGTATTTCATGCAATATTTTATGAATGGTCTGTGGGTGCCCTCTACTGCTTGAATTCAAAACAGTATACATTTTTCAAGAGTCAAGATTCAGACAACTGTATTAGTTCCAGGGAGACACTGCTATGCCTGCTTACAGCTTCACTCCACATGATAAGTAAAAGTTGCACAATTGCAATAAATGCAGTAGTTCAAAAGAATACAGTAAATATGCATGAATATATGAGTAGTGATATGAAAAGTGATTGTCCAGTTTCAGCAACTGTCATCCTTACGGTAGGGAGAGGAATTTTAAAGTTTAACGGCCACTGGAAGAAAAGATCTTCTGTGCCGTTCTGTGGAGCACTAGGCAGTGATCAGTCTCTAACTGAGTGTGCTCCTCTGTTCAGCCTGCACACAATGGACTGGGTGGGAAGTGTTGTCCAGGATAGACAGGAGTTTGGTCAGCATCCTCCTCTCAGCCACAACATGTAGATGGTCCAGCGCCACTCCCAAAACTCCTTAGCAGATTTTGATCAAACACAATTTACTTTTGCCAATATACAATTTTTTTCCCCTTTTTATCAGAATTCAGTTTAAAAGGACAAAATGGTTCCTTACTATAACATCAATCAGCAAATTTATGGTTAAAAGACTGTGTCATTACTACACTGTCTACTGATTTTTGCAAAGCATTTTCTGCATGTTCTAAAACTTCCCTTTCCTCTGTCTTGTATAAACAGAAATGGATTCATCCAACTACTGGGATGCTGGCTATATATGTAGCCTTGAACTACTGTCATGTGGTTCACATTGCAGGATTTGGGTACCCGAAGTTAAAGGACTTGAGCCACCCAATCCACTACTTTGGAGACGATACCATGAAATCCATGACGGTGAGCCAACAATGTGAACTTAATGTATTTGAATGAAATTTATTTCATTGAAACAATGTCATCAAAAATTTTTCTCACTGAAATTAAGAACATTGCACAAACAGAGGAACATGTTTTGACAGTGTGAAGACATTACTTCATTTTAAAGACATATTTAATTTATAATGCAAATGTATTATGTGTTTAATTTACTTTAGCCATCGTAGGACATTCTGTGGCTACATCTTCATAAGGACATTTTTGCTCAGCTGTATAGAGTATAGGTTTTTTGGTGTTCTGTATGTCATATATTTGTCCCCAACACGATTCCTTCTGTGCTTAAGTCTTATCTTGACTCTTTGGTCTACTTTGTCTCCAGGACTCAGTCCACAATATCTCCCTAGAGGCACAGGTTCTGAAGAAACTGGAGGATTCTGGAGCCATCATGTACCTTCACCCCCACGCATAATAGGATCTATAGGTTTAGGCGAGGGCTGGGGGAAATACCCCATCAGTATTTGAAGAGGCGATCCTAAGATCACCATGATTGATCTCAGCATGTACTCATGCACCATCCCCCTGACATATTTTTCACTTTAGTTGCTTTACATGGATATCTTGAAATGTGAATATTTATATTGTATTTTGAAATAGACTAGAAGTGATGGTCAGTTCAGGAGCACAAAATACATTACCATTTGACTACTGAGAATTTGCCTTGAAGGAATGAACAAAGTACCTCACTAAAAACTGGCGTTGTCTGCATCTGTAAATAGAGAGTGCTTAATCAGTAACAGGTGAGTCATGTTGAATTGACCCCATGACTCTTTTTGTGGCGTTCATGTATTGACAGTGTGACTCCTTCACTTAAAAATACACAGGATCCTCCGGTTGTGGAAATCTAGGTGCACTTTTCTAAATTACGAAATTCATTACGTTAAGGTTCAAGAACATAAGATGACAAGAAGAAGATCACCCCTGTGGTGTAATTCCTACAAAGCCTATGTTGTGCAATGAGAGGCTCACTCTGATACGTGACAGTTACCTGTAGGTCCTGCTCTTCCGGCACCAGTCCAATGCAGGCTTCCTTTGGGATCAGGCCACTGTTTAAAGCACAAGTGTTACTAGTGTTACTAGTCTGACAGGTTGTCTGCATGTTGTGTTGTGGCTAAAAGATGGATAATTTGTGTACAAATTCTCCCAGTTTGTGTGAATCTAATTTAAAATTTATTTTATAATTGTTTTTTTAGCAGCGTCACAAAATATGGCAGCTTTATGGTTGAGCAAACAGAATGCTGTTTTAGAACAATTTTTAAATGACAGAACTGCTGAAATGAATGACAATGTAGGTAGTATGTTGTATAAAAGAAACAATGTAATAAAATGAAAATTATTCTTGCAGTTGATCGTATGGATATCTTAATCTTTCATATGTAACAGGTGTATTAAATATCCACAAAAACTGAGGATTCTTTGCAGACGTGCATTGTTTATTAAACTGAATACAAAATCCACAGTCTGAAAATCAAAGTCAGTATCCAAAAGGAAAATACAAAAAAGCCAGAAGTTTAATTGTCAGAATGAAGACAGTGACTTAGTACATACATATATATATATATAGCAATAGTAATCAAAGAAATAATAATTATAATAGAAATATTGTGCTGTAGTGGTTTTGTATTATCCTACAATGACCCTATTATTTAAATTTTAGAATTACTGAAAGACCCCAATTTTTATGAAGTAATGAGTACCATTAGGTGAGAACCCCCAATTGACAAGTGACCGGGGCACTCTCCCATCAGCTATGTGTGGTAGTACCCCATTGCCTCCTGGGCAGAGAGAACATTAACTGGCATTCATTGGAAAAGGGTATCATACTCTGTGAAGCACAATGTTAACACAAAAGAGGAAGACCTAAAATGTGGTGGACAGATATAATTGGCACAGCTTTGGATGCTCCTCTGTCAAATCTAAGCTTGCTGAAGACCAGATGGGTTTCATGGCAACTATCCCTTAGTCACCAGGAGACAACATCGACTCAACAGCACTCAATAGTAAGGGCAAATTGCAGTGGACTGTTAATACATCAAATGGGTGGTTAGATTGCTCTAACAGCATTTCCATTTTTTAAAGGCCAACTTTATAGCCTGCAGCTCTGATTTCCTGCGTTATAATCTTGTTTATCATAGCTTAGTTGTCTGCAATACAAAACACAGGGAAACATTTTAGCTGGTTTGCTATGCAGTGAAGATAACACTGCACTTAACCTAACGTAAGCATCCATCTCAATGATAAAAGGGTTTTATCTCTGTTTTAGGATGGTATGCAGAAGTAAAAAAAATAGTTTTTGCCAGTGCTTCTCTATCAACGTGTAACATCTTAGATCATTTGGTAAGGCAGTCAGTGAAGTTTCTGTTGAACAAAAATGACACTTGAATTGCCTGTAAAAGCCTAGATATCTGTGCAAACATTTTAGAGTTTGGGTCTCCAGCCAATCTCACACAGCGGCAACCTTTTGTTTCATCCATCCTTACGCCACTAGGGCTTAAACCATGACATAGGAAAGAGAGTTTTTTTCATTAAACTTGCACTTCTCTGTTTTCACAAACAGGTTTTTTTTTCCCCAGAGTCTTTTTTTGGAATGAGGAGGATGTAGAATAACATGGGTTTTCAGGAAGGAGAGAGATGGGGTCATCGGGACAGATTGGGGGGTCTGGGAGGAAAACAGCCAATGGGGTGAGAACAGGCACATTGCGACGTGAAACCTGTAGTTACCTGCACAGTATAGCAGCACACCCAAAGCACCAACGGCAGGTGACGGTCCCATTCCTTCTGAAGGTGGCTTGTCAACATAGACAGCTACATGGTGAGTGTTTGGTTGTACCATTCCATCAGTCTGTTGCTCTCTGTGTGTGGGGGGTAATCAACATCCTTCTGTTGTGGAGGTGGTGGCTGACCTCCAACACCAAAGCCTCAAAATTTCACCTCTGGCTTACTGTGCAGCTCCTCTGGGGTGCCAAAATAAGAAAAGAGTTCTTCCACAAGCTTCTCTGCTGTCACTGCTGGGTTATTCCATTTCAGGTCACTCAGGGGTCCCCATTCACCACCACAGAAAATTCTGAATGCTTGCTGATATTCCTACTGTAAGGATGTTCTATTCCAACATATTAACTCAATACAAACACAAGACTTGAAAGACATGACATTTTGGGTTTTTTTTTATTTCAGTTTTTGAAAAATTGGACTTTCTCTCGAGTTTGGAGTCTTTGCTTGTAATCATCATAAATGGCTGATAATTTCATGTCCTTGTCCACCTTTCATAGAGAATCAATCACATGCCTAAAATTGGCCACATATTTTTCACCCTTTTCCATAAGGTTCCAACAAGTGGACAAAGACCAACATTTTCTAAATGAGAATAAAATTATGTAAATTCAGTAATCATAGTTAATATTTGAGACATTAACTTCAATATATAATAAATAGTTTTGCTGTACCTAAAACAGCTAACAGGTTCTAATTTCTACACCTGCTGAATAATAACGTTGGAGGAAAAAAAAATATTATGGCATGATTTCAGAATGTTTCTGGGGTTTTTATACTTCGTCTCTGAGAAGGTGTAGGTTTATGTAAAAAATTTGCTTTTGGGATCAGACACCTTTTTAAAGTGTTTCATTTTTTATTTGGTGTTCTGGATGGCATCATCTTCTGAGTGGGTGCTTTTATACAACATGTGTTTACCACATATTTCAGTGGGAGCAAACTTCACACTCTCCAAAGTGTCCAAACACACATATCTGGCTCTGTTTACTCTTAGGAGGTTATCTAGTACATGCAATAGCACCTGGATTTCATGGACAACATTTTTGTGAATACAAGCACTTGTGATCTCTTTGGTTTTACTATACCAAGCTCAGAAGTGACATTTAAGCTTTTGATTCCTGTGACAGTTTTATTGTTGTATTAAACTGGATGTTTTACTCGAGCAATTCAGTTTAATTACCTTATTGATATGTGTTGCTACAGGAGAACGTTATTAGTAACAATTCAAATTTTTTATACGGTGTTCTCACACCAAGCACTTTATGCTAATTTGAGAAACTCTTGCAGCGGAATGTAAATTGGGTGGTGAAAATAACAATCACCACATAAAAAGACTTAAATTTTGAAGTACTTGAATCAAAATTGGAAACAGCTGCAACTGTGAATTGTAATAGATGACCTGCCAATTAGGCCTCGTTGACACCTACTGTTAATAGCTTTTATTGTGAGCTTGTTCACAGAGTGAGGAGAAGGAGCTAGCAAAATTCCGAAAAAACGCTAAACAAGTAGTGACACAGTTGAAGGTATGTTGGTCGTAACAGTGGAGAAACTTAAAGCATTATGTCTTTGATATTAAAGATATTAAATATATCTGATTAAAGATATCTGAAGATCTTTCTGAGCTGTTAGAAAAAAAAAATGTCATTGATATTAATATATTTTTTAGAAGTCACCCTTATTTTAAAATGGACAATATTAAATAATAAAGCAACAAAGGTTAAAATTTCAGTCCAGTGATGAATGCTTTATTTATTTCATACTCAGTAGTGCCAATACTCAGTAGTGGGTTACATTTTGTTACCCCCTGTATGTGTAGCCTTGATCTACCGCAGCGTGCTTCACCATGCAGGATTTGGGTACCCAAAAGCAAAGGGTCTGAACCACCCAGTCCACCACTTTGGAAGAGATCATGAAAGCCATGCAGATGAGTCTTGTACAGATTATTTCTAGTTCTCTATGTTTACTTTCAATTAATTGCATTTCCCTAAAATTTTACATTTTAAAATAAAAAAGAAGACAACTAAAAGAGTAGAGAAAATGCATAAATCTCTTTTTCTCAGCAAGGCAGAGCTATAAAAGTTAGTATTGCAAGTGCACTCCTTTCATATACTGTACCAAATGTATCTTTTTTGTCCTTTTTCCATGTATTTCTTATAGCAGTGTAATTTTTAATCAGTAACGGTTTATACTTTCAAAGTAATTTACACAACACAGGCAATCATATGCCCTGTGACTCTCTCTCACTGGCTGGATACTTACAGTGGCAGGATACTTAGTGTGTGACTTTTTGTGGACAGCCTATGAGGAAGTCACTGAAAGTGAAACATTGAACTGAAAGCACAGTTAACAGCCAGCAGCTGCTGTTATATAGATTGCTTTATTTCAATACATCTTTATTTCAAATTGCATATCTTTATAGAATGAACTGTTGTTTTTAACTTCTGTTTTTTCCAGAGGTGTCACTTGGATCCAGGCTTTGGGAGGTGATTCTCATTTGCAGGAGTATTTGAACACCTGCACATAAATACAGGTTACCAAATTGAGCTCTACAGGTGTGCATGTATTACAGGGCCTGCGCAGAGTTTCCAGACAAGACGATTAGCCCACTGATCTTAAGTCCCAAGTCCCTTGCTTGGGGGACTAATCGTACTTCTGTCTTGACTACAGGGGGATTCTCACCATTGCTCTTTCTCATGCCCTTACATATAGAACTGGCAGTGGGCAGATATCTCCTTCTGACAGCATAAGCATTAGTTACTGCCACTTTTGACTAATTTTTGCGTCAATATTTTACAAGTATTTGCCATTTTAGAATACAACGTACAAGCATTTTTGTAGCATCACAGATAAAATTTCCCAGAATTTGCTGCATGTTTTGTTAAATTTTTTTTGTTTAGTCCTTAACATAAGGTAATTTAATGGCTTGTGTTGTTGTATCATGTAAATTACCATGATTCTTTGAATGCTGTGGTTTTCCCTCTTGTAATTCTGTTCTGCATCTCTTACTGCCAGTTTGGCTTGTGGTTATGATTAAAGTAGACTACAGGGGACCCACTGGCAGCTCAGTAATTGTTCTAAAGGCACAAGAGTATGTGACTGCTGAAGTGTCCACAGAAAGAGCAAACATCTCCATACTGAGCCCTCCAGTTATTAGCATGCATTGTACTCAGTGGTAGTCTTTCTTTTATAAGGTGTTTAGTTAGGCATTCGATTCCAGGGCTCAATGTTCTAGTTGCACATACAGTCAGTCATTAATGCTCTTTACTATGGAATTTGTTAGCTGAAAAGATCAAGGGTCTTACATATATCATACAAATATGAGTCAGATTTTGTGTATATAGTAAAAAATAGATTTATAAAACCATATATAAGCACATAATTCTCTGTAAATTCCAACAAGCACAAAACTGCATATATGCAACTTTTATTGCCTTTCCTGCTCCTTCCAAATCAATAATAAATTATTCATTAACACACCCTTTTGAATATCCAGTGATAGTTGTTTTTAACCATTGTGTACAGGAACAAATTGCGTGGCTCAAAAAAAAAAAAAAAATCAAAGCAATGTTCAGTAAACATGCATATATACTGCTTTCATCTTACTGGCCTCCCTGAAATTCAGTGGGACTGTTAAGCCAGCGACATAAAATGAGGCTAGAATAAAACCTAACACAAAAAAAGAAAAAAAAATTGTCACAACATTATGACTTTTACATTTTATTGGTAACCCAAGAAACCGAATTTCATTTGCCTGTGAGTCAAATTAATCTTTATATAGCATCTAACGACAACCTTGTACTTGAACCTAGGTGCTTAACAAAATGTGGGACGACAAAGGCAAAGCATAAAATACCATACAGTATCATACACAATTTAACATAAAACTAATGTCTGATTTGAGTACCTACGTCCTTTCATAAGTGTTCTACCTTGGTGTTCACAGCTGAATTGAAACTGCTTTTGAAATGCTCTGTACGATTCTTGAATGTGCCACAGGAATTGTGAAAGCACTGATACTCACGAAACTGTTTGCAGTGTTCGTGTGATGGCATGCAGATTTTTGACAAAATTTGTTTATATGAATACTGATTTGTACTTTGTACTTTTTAAATATATGAAGATTAAAAGAATACAGTTTCACCTTTATTTGATTTCAAAAACTGATTTTTAATATATAGTATGTCCTAGATAGGCTCATCACCTTGCCTTAAAAAAAGAAGAAGAAACAAAGAATACTTTCAAGCCACCAAAATGGCTCTGTGAAAACACACAGAGCAGTTGTAAGAACCATACACACACACACACGTTACTCTAGATGGCAGCATGGGACCCTGTAAATGTGAGGCAATGTTGCTAATCGCTGAATCTCATGTTGAAAAGTTAATTTTATAATGTACTCAGGTTTTGCCAAGAATGAGTTTAATTAACCCCTCGTTCACTAAAAGCTAAGGCGTCTTACTGTATATGGTACCAATGAAAATTTTGCTTGCACCTGCTTGACGTCGGTTTTTCACACAGGGAAACCTCTCGTGGTGCTGTAGAGAAGCGCACCAGTGTGAAGCTACCGCTCCTTACCTCAGCCGCCCACTCAGTGGCACTGTTGGGCTTCAGCCAACTCCATAAAAGACATTCATCAAGAAGAATTGACATCACACTTTAAATAGATTTTCTTTCACTCTGGCCAGTTGGGTGCACATGTTCAAGGGAGCAGAACAAATAATCATCATCAAGAATGAATAATAAACCTTCTGATGATGCCTTGGGGCAGTTTTTGACTGCCAACAGCCTCTGAAGGTGAGAATGTGCATTTATAAAGGTCTAATTACTGACTCGTGGACTGTGAGCTGTTTTTTCCTCCTCTGAAATCATGCCTTCATGGCAGTATTTGTGTGCATTGTCCAGAATGGACTGAAGGTTTCCTGCTCTCTGTGACACAGATGGCTTATCTGTATAAGGGGAGGCAGTCCAAAAAATCTAAATGTATAATCAAATGGCTGCCTAGTCACATGAATGATCTCATTGTTGTATCCCTGGTAAAGTTGCTCGACTATAATTTCCAATAAATGAGTCAATTTGTTGTTTCACGCTACCAGTTTGCTTCAGTTGCACCTTCATTATGTCATATAGGTATGTTCGTTCTTTTAATTAAATTGCTCCAGTGTCCTTAACCATACTCATGCTTTACACCTGCTGCTGAGTTGACTCATGTTCTAGAAAGGATATTTGTTTTACCCCCCCCCATGAACTTGTAACCCCCAGGTGGCTGCCCATGATCATTCTCCCTTGATGGAAAAAAAAACATCAGACAAGTAACAAGTACTTCAATATTTACTGGTGGCCTGCAACCTGAAGGACAGGCCTGGTGACATGTAAGCAGTAAAATAAAAAGAATATTTACTTATGTCATGGTGGAATATATCTGGTTGTGGTGTAGTTATTAAATATAAAATAAATCATATTTGTTATTTTTCTCTGTGTCACTAGCTTGTACTCCCTTTTTATCATGTTAATGACAGTAGAGATGTGTCAAGGACAGAACAAAACGCAGACTCGGAGTTATGCTAAATATGCTATCAGTGTTTCACATTTCACAGCGTTTTAATGATCAGTCACAAGATTGCCGGCAGACTATTTTAGCATATTCTGTTTATTGTCTTTATGTGAATATTTAGTAAATACTTTAGGATACCAGGGACAAGTGTAGACAGTCAAAAGCAGATCATTTATATATAATAATATAATCCTAGAATAATCCTAATAGCAGCATTACTCATCTACTTAGGGGATATTTGCAGTACAACAGGCTTACCCAGTGCGTTTAACGCAACTCTTGTATTGTCAATGCAAGGCTAATCGCCTCATCGGGACACTGGAACAATATCCCCCCTGAACACAAAGCGGGGGGTGTGCTTTTTGCAGAAGTAAAAGCTGTTTTATAGTTCATATGTAATGTTATTAATATGGGGAGCTAATGCTACAGAAACACTCTTTTCATTGAGAGCTTAATTGTTTCACTCTGTTACGCTGTTATCGTTGACTTTCAGTGCTGTTACTTTGGACTCCATGTTCAAGCCACTACATTCTCAACTTTCAAGAAAAACAAGCAGTTCAACACAGTTAAGTCAACCTTTAAAGTGCAGTATATCCACTAACTGCCGTGTTTACAGTACACATCGTAACATAATAAAGGACTCTCGCAAATGTGTTGAAAGTACGATTCTGCCAAAGTGTTTGCTGGCCATGCTAACTGAGTTGAGAGAAATCACACACACCAGAGTGGCTGATTTCAGAATATGCATGAATAAAGATGAAGAACAGGTGCTGTCTTTTGGCGCTTTACTTCAGCCTCTGGCCAAATGGAAAACAGAACCGTTGCTTTTCCCTGAATAGCTGTGAATGTTTAATTCAGTGTCATATGCCTTAAGTCTTGTGTCACGAGAAGAAGGAAACGCACAACTGGCATGAAACTCAGGAGTTTAGCCACGTTTCACATTTTGGCCAAACACATGAACGCTGGACTTTTTAATTCCGGTTCACCACATTTTGTGCTCGTGAAGTACCAACTGCATGTGTTTTATACCATTACGGTTAGCAAGATATGAATTTAGAAACTTGGATATTATGCAATGGCTTACGCAACATATAGATTTTTGCTGACAGACCACCCTCTATCTTTTTTATGGGGGAAATTATATAACCAAGGAGGACCTGGTTTTGTAGTCCAGATAATGCCTGCCAATTGTTCATGTGTGCATAGTTTGGGTACTGGTAAGTAACAGATGTATTGTTTGTCAAACAGCAGATTATTTGCAAAGAACCATGCGTACCCCGTATTAGTCTTTAACATACCATGCAATTAAACTTGCTTTGGTTCATTTTAAAACATCTTATTTGCATAACCACCAACAGCATACAAGTATTACTTTTTTTTTTTCAAACAGTAAAGCTTGAAAGTAATCTCAGAGATTTTTTTGTTGTAGGTAGGATAACTAAAACAGTGAATGTGTGTGTGTGTGTGTGTGTGTGCATACATTGCGTATACAGGCAGAACCAGCCTGTCCATTAGCCCTGATAGATGGATGGTTAGGGCCCCATCATGGCCAGAGGGCCCCCTTGTGGCTCATTAAAAGATTAGTCAGTCATCTTCTACCAACTAACCCACCACAGTTAAAAGATTAGATTCAATATATTAAGGTTGGGGGTCCTGGTCCTGGACTCGCCTAGGGCCTCACAGACACACAGGCTGGCTCTGTCAGATATGCTGTTTATGCACAAATGGTGTAGCCTAGAACATTATCATTAAAATGAACATATTCACTCATAAAACCTAGAGCATGGGAAAAAGTTTAATATAAGAAGGGGCTTAACTGTACAATTCCACCAACATACCGTATATAAATACATGTATACATTTTATAAAAGCTTTAAATATCAGGGATGTGTCCATTCCATCCTGCTGGTCCTTATGTCCTTGCATGAAACACTTTGGAAAACCACGAGAACGCGCAGGAGCAACCATTGCATCACAGTGACAGGTTTTTACTGTCGCAACATTTACATTTCGAGGAAGTTTGAATTTGCCTTTGCGAAAGGACAATTACACAGTGTCAGTCAAATGAAAGTGGGTGGTATTAGTGCACGGAATGCTAATTATTACCTGTCTTTGGATAACAGAGTGACACCACTGGTCACGAAAATGACTGACCCCTTTTCTTGGTACACGTGCACAGGCCAGGGAAAACAACCCAAGTGCTTGAAGTGCAGAGAGATCTGATAGACTCCATTCCAAACTGGACACTTCTGCCCATCGGGCTCCGCTGGAGACTGACTCAGCCGGGAGTTCAAGCACAGTTTAGTCATTCAGCGAGGCAAACATCTTCTTTTGTAAACTGCTTTTCAGTTGTAGGTGGAAGTGGGTTGAGGCTCTTTGGAAATCGTGTATGAAGCGAGAGCTCTTGTGCAGACCCATTTGATGCTCAGTGTGTTTCAAGGGCATCGTAAACAAATATTTCTGTCAATGTACCCAGACAAAGAAGAAAGCAATTGGTTTTTTAAAGGTCTTGAAACTGACGGCATGTCTCCTCACATTTAGGATGTATATGTATTATATATATGTTTTATATACAGTAAATATTACAATAAATTATACTAGATAGTTCAGTTCAAATTTTAGGGGATATGTGCGCTTGTTTTTTCAGTATTTGGGGTTTCTCTCATTTGATTTTATGTAACGTCACTGTTCTGTGTGTGTGCATGTGTGTGTGGAGGGATCTTTTTGTCTTGCTCTACCACACTAGTGTGTGTTGGGGGTCTTTGAGTCTCTGTGTCTGTGTGTATTCATTGTTTTTGTCTTTCTTGTGTTTTCTCTGTTTATCTACAGATTTTGCTGTCTTGAGAGAATTAAGTGTATGATTTTCCCACAGAAGAGTAAAATGTAAAATATTCTTTTTAAATAGAATATCTTTGCAAGTATAAGAGTACACTTAGCACAATTTTGTGTATCTGATTATATATGTTCATTAAGTTTAACAGATGTGGAATTAGTTGTATTTACAGTATGTATTTAAACAGGTTAATAGTTAAATCAGGACGTTATTCTTTGTTCAGTTACCTCCACAAGGAGAAAACATTGCTCAAGTGACTGCTATAAAAAAATTGATGTAATTAAAATACACATGGTATTTTAGAAGCCACTTACAGTCCCTATTTAATTATCTACTATAATATATTGCAATGCATAAGTGGGTACAATTATACATATTTTAAGAAGTGCAATTTTAGTCATACATTTTAATGTGTAATTAATGTAATAACACAAATTAATTCAAAAGATTGGTTTAAAACATTCTTCTCTGCTAAGCATCGACACAGGTATCTTCTGACAGACTGCAATATATGGGAAAGTGTTAAAAATGGCACAAAAAAAGAACTATGGAACCAAGTAACAATCTGAAAGAGAGGTTTAAGTACAGAACTCACAGTACCAGTACGCAGTACTTTTACTCTATTATTATATGTGCATTTTATGTAATATGTATGGTTATATTTCTGCTGAAAAGAAAATGTAAAATAAAATGAAAATTAATCACAGAACTGATTTTATACTCTATTATTTTGACTTCCAGGCTTTTATTTTTGTAAGAATCCACCTAATTTTGTAATACACATTATTCTGAGAAGTCTGGTGGCTCTAAAGTAGAGCATCAGACTAGGATGCATGAAGCTTCCTGCTTCAGATCCTACCCACCGGTGTATCCAAGTGTGCTAGCTCCCTGGTGCCTAATGTGGCTGCTTCCCCCCAGAAGCATGGGTTAGACCAAATTTGTTGTGACATCTATATGTACACAATGCCAATAAATGCTGATTATTAGTGGGTAAGCATTTTGACAAAAAGCAACTAGTATGGCTTGTGACTTTCGGTGTTATGGCTCATGCCACACTGAGCTGTCTTTCTGTACTCCTAATGACATTTGTCATTACTCGTGGACTTTTGAGTTACAAGTGGAAACTTGGAGATTTAGATGTCCGGTAATAGGTTTTATAACTTTGGAAGACATACTGTAAGACAGTGGTTCCCTACCACCGGGCTATGGATCGGTATCACCCGACTTTCGATCATTCGGTACTAGGTTGCGCAGAAAGAATAAAAAAACTTTTCATTTAAAAAATTTATTTCCATTTAGGGTTCAGTTGCTCCCACCGATTCTGCGTTATGGTGAGTTGTATTTATTGCACTTTATTATGCCTGATTATGGGCATGCAAAGGCCAGTTCGTGGAAAATTGTCTTACATGAAACCTGTGCATGGTGCAAAAAAGGTTGGGAACCTCTCCTGTAAGAGGACATAACATAAGTGTAGAGCGAGATGAAGGCAGGCTACAGACAGTGGAGATAAGAAGGAAGAGGCAAGCGAAAGACGATACACACACACACACACACACACACACACACACACACACACACACACACACACACACACACACACACACACACAC